>VZTM01020713.1:0-16113 GCA_013400555.1 Jacana jacana
GGAGGAGGAGGAGGAGGAAGAGGACAGCACAGAGAAGTTCAAGGAAAGAACGTAAGAAATCAGTCCAACATCAAAGTCTCCCGCTCTCCGGATTGGCAGCGCGGGCCCCCGTTGGGGGAGCAGGCACGGGCAGGGGTCCCACGGGCTGCCAGGGCCAGCTGGGATCACAGAGGGACAAGGAGCAGCCACCGGAGAGGAGGGTGACAGGAGAGGGTGGGGAAGGGGCTCTGCTGGCACCCCAGAGGGGGGATGATGTCCCCACTTGATGGTGAGGAGGGTGGTGGGACATCCTGCCTCAGCACGCAGGGGTCTGCCACAGCCATGGGGGGGGCCGGCTGACGGCAGCAGGATGATTTCGGGAGGGGATGGAATGGCTGGAGGGGGTCACAGGGGGTCCCTTGGTGCCGGGACTGGAGTGGGGGGGGTGCTGTGGGGCACGGCTCCTCACCTGCGGCATCGCCGGGCGCCGCGGTCCTGCCGATGTTGGGCAGCAGGTACTCGATGTTGGGCACGGACTGAGCTTCCTTCTCATCCACGGGGGTCTGCAAGGGGAGGGGGGACGTGGCGGTTGGGCGGCTGCCGATGGCACCCCCGTTCCCAAGGGGGGCTCTGCACCCTCCCTGCCCCACAGCGCAACCTGCCCCTGGCAGGGGAGAACAAGGGACTCACCTTCTCGCCCTTGTCCTCCTTGTCACTGAAGAACCAGTCCGACTGCAGGGGGGGAGACAGGAGAGGGGTTAGGGACCACTGGGGAGTGGTGGGAGCTCGTCACAGATGGGGAGCACTGTCCCCCTCCCATCTCGGGGTGCAGATCAGCCTCCTCCTTCAATGTCTGCCTGGCCACCGATGCCACTTACGTGCTGGATGAGGGTCTCCACGATCTTGTAGCGGTCGGGCATGTGTGTCACCATGTCGGTCATGTTGTCCTCAGATGTCCGCACCAGCGTGGGGCCGAACACCAGTGCCAGGTTTCGGGGCTCCATCTGCAACCAGAGCTGGGGGTTAGTGCCCGTGGCCACCCCTCAGTGTTCCCCGCTCCCATCAGTCACCGTCTTCCAGACGTGGCTCAGCCCAACTCGGGGCAGGGGTTTGAGGTAGGACAGGGGTCTGAGGTAGGGCAGGGGTCTGAGATAGGGCAGGGGTCTGGGAGACCCTGCTTGGCCCTGGGGTGGGTGGATGTACCTTGTTCTTCTCCGAGTGGTCAGCGATGGTCTTCAAGTGACCCACCAGGAACTTGAGTGTCTCGTAGTAGTGACCTGGCAGGTCCCGGATCTGTGTGGAGACACCAGGTCACCTCTCTGCTTACCCCCCTGGTCTTTCCCACCCACACCAGCACCCAAGAAGGGGGCTCTAAGGCTGTTCCCCCCCCCAATCCCAACCCTTGCTCCATCTCCCTACCAGCTTCCGTAGCGTCCTCATCCTCTCGCTGGCATCCTCGATTCGGTTGGCCTCGATAAAGTCATTGTACTTGTCTGAAAAAGGGATATGGGGGAGGTGTCAGAGCTGGGTGGAGGGGAGAGAACACCCCCCCGGGGCCAGGGACCCCTGAACACACCGTCCAGAGATGCTGGGGAGGGGGCTGGGTGCTGGTGGGGTCCCATTGGGATGGAGCAGAGAAGGGCAAGGAGGGACAAGGACAAGGGCTGGCCCAGGGGACTCAGCAAGGAGGGGGTCTGGGGACTTGTCACAGCGTCTGGGGGCCTGTCCCCAACACAGGGAGGGGTGGGATGGGCTTTGAGGCTGCCAGTCAGCCCAGTATCAGCCACTGAGACTTGGCCATCAGAACAGGGTCATTGGTAGCCACCTTAGGAGCTCTGTTGGCCACAGGGGAAGCAGCAACTCACCGTCAGTGAAGAGGGGCTCAGGCAACTTTCGGAAGAAGGACTTCAACAGGCTGCTAATGACGTTCAGGTCCTGCCACCGCTGCCGGGAAGAGAAGAGGCTGCTTAGAGACCACACCAGGCGTGAATGTCCCCAAGCCAAGGAGTTCCAGGCCACCGACACCAAGAGGGACACCAGCCAGAACCACTGTGGCCGTGAGGATGGCAGGATGGCTGTCCCCACGCTGCATGTGGCAGGGAAGGCTCTGTGCCACTGGCAGCGATGTGGCAAGAGGCAAGGAGACAAATGTGTCCCCAAGCTGCCAGCAACACTCCTGTCACCGACCACTAGGCGGCCCTGCCACTCCAGGGAAGGTCAATGCCATGGAGATGGGGATAATGGAGACAGGGATGATGGAGATGGAGACGGGGATGATGATGGAGACGGGGACGATGATGGAGATGGGGATGATGATTGAGACGGGGACGATGATGGAGACGGGGATGATGATGGAGACGGGGACGATGATGGAGATGGGGATGATGATTGAGACGGGGACGATGATGGAGACGGGGATGATGATGGAGACGGCGATGGTGACAGAGCCTTGGACTAGGACAAGAGCCCCAAGAGCATCCCAGAGGATGGAGATAGGGATGGGGCTGAGGATGGGGACGGGGACATGCAGCCCTCACCTCATCCTGCAGGTTGATCTCGGTGGCTCCCTTGTTGAGCTGCTCCTGCAGGCTGGACACCACCGCGTTGTTCCCGGGCACGCGGTAGATGCCCATGTACTCCAGCCCTCGGTCCTCCACCACCTTGCAGCAAGCTTCCACGATCAGGGGGACGTTCTGTGGGGACAGGGAGGGGGTGATGGAAGTGCCAGGGCTGCAGAGGGATCCCCGAGGGCTGGCACTGCCGGAGTGGCCATACCTTGTTGTCTGGGGCAGGCTGGCAGTCCTCCAGCCTCACGCCAAAAGCCCGGGGCCCAGATTTCTTGTTCTTCTTCATGATGTTGATGCCCCACGGGGCTTTTTGGGAGCTGCTTTCATCTGGGGAGAAAAGACCACAGGATTGTTTGCTAAGGAGCCAGGAGAAATGGGAAGAGCATTCCTGCTGCCCTATGGGGACAAGCACGGTGGCATTCCTGGAGCGAGGCATCCCTCCCCTCCTTGCAAAGCCCCCCCAGTTTGCTGTTGCCCCACACCAAGGGCTGGCACCTACCTTTGGCGACGGCTGCGTCCTGCCTGGGGGACCGGGGCACGCTGGTTCCTGTCTGCTTTAGGAACTCGGCTCGGATCCCCAGCCCTCGAGAGCCCTTGGGTGAGGAATCGGGCTTGGCGCCCGCGGGGCTGCAAGGAGAGCGAGGGGGGGCTCAGGCAGGGCATGGCTGGTGAGGGGGGGGCGGAGGGGTGGTCACCAGCCTGGCACAAAACCTCCTGGCAAATGCCAGCATCCTCTCCCCGGCTCTGCCCAGTATCCCACCCGTGCCCATGGGGGTGCACCCCACACCGGGTAAGAGCACAGAGCCCCTTTAACCCTTCGCTCGGTGCCAGTTTGGCTGAACTGGTCCCCCGTTGGCACCTCGGGTGCTGCCCCGATGAGGGACTTGGCTCTGTCACTTGAAAATTGAGGTGAATAAAGCCCTCAGGGGGGTGTCTCGGCACCCACCGTCTCCCAGGTCGTACCTCACTTTCCGGTAGTCGTTTAACTTCTTGTTGATAAGCGCTTGGCTGGCAAACCCGGGGTCCTGAGGGGGCAGAGAGAAGAGGGGAAGGGAGAGCTTGAGCAGCACGTCCTCCAGAGACCCCGGGCAAGTCCAGGCTCTGCCGGGCACCGCGCAGGGCCAGGCAGGAGCAGGCGATGGCAGGACCGGGTCCCCGCAGCCCCAAAACAGCCAGTGCCCGCTGTCCTGCTGCTGTCTCCGTGGCTCTGGGTGGCACACAGTTTCTGAGCTGGCCACAGAAGCTCGGGGACGAGGACACCCCTCGGCAGGACGCACATCTCCATCTACCCGCGCACCCGCTGCAACACGCAGCATCCAAAGACACGCACCCATCCCTGTGGGACACTGCTTGCCTGGTGGCCCTGGATGGTGCCCAGATGGCTCCACACACTGATCCAGCAACACCTTCCCTGTCCTGGTGCCACCAGCCCTGCTGAGCCCCCTATGCCCTGCAGAGCGGGGCTGTGCCACAGAGAACCAGAGACCACTCCAAGCTCAACGCACCCCCTCCAGGGCCGGAGCCTGCCACAAGCCTGGCAGCACCGCTGCCACCAAAACAAGGCCACCCCATCACTGCAGGGGGACAGGACACAGCCAGCCCAGCGCTGGCACATCCAGCCCCACGGCTCCCCCACGGGAGCCCCCAGGGAGCCGTTCTCCCCATCTCAGACCCGAGCGACCCATCGCACGGAGCGGGGCTCAGCCTGGACCCAGCGCCAGCCCTGGCATCACCGTGTGGCCACCGTTGCCACCCTGCCACCGTGCCAGAGAGCTCTCCCTGCCCGATCGCTCTCCAGCCAAGGAGACACAACACGCCACGGCCGAGCCACGCACGCTCCTCTCCCACCGCACGACCAAATGCCACCGGCGGGATCCGGTGCCCACCCTACAGCACCGGGAGAGCCACCGAGCGCCCGGCGCACCCTGCCACGCTCTTCTTGGACGTCGCGGTGGCCACCAGCCCCCCCCGTGCACCCCTGGGAGCACGGCACGAGACCAGCGAGTCCCACACCGGCCGGCGGGGCCGGCCATGGCCTGGGGGAAGCAGCAAAAGGCAAAGAGCCGGAGAGAGCCGAGGCGGTTAGTGCCGGGAGAGCCAGAGGCAGCCGGGAGCCCCATGTGGCTCTCACCTCGCCCTCGGCCTTGCTGTTCTCCCTGATGACTTTGATCCAGGCCAGCATGTCTTCCCGATCCTCTGCCTGAAAGAGATATTCACAGAAGTCAGCGGTCGTCAGGCGGAAGACGTGCTTCCTCTTGGTCTCGCTGTAGGAGATGTCCACCAGGCACGCTCGGATGCTGATCGGCGGCTCCTCCTCACCTGGGGCCGGGGCGCAGGTCACCGCCTCCCGCCTGTCCTTGCAGAGGTACNGGGGGCTGCGGGGAAGGGGACACGGCACCCGCCTACCTTCCCCTTTTTGGTGAGGATCTGCTTGCAGTGGAGCCAGCCCTCCTTCCTCACGGCGCTGAACGGGACGTCCGAGAGGTCGGAGGTTGAGTGTCTTTTGGAGCGGGCGTCTTCGGACGTGCCGAGGCTGTCCAGAGACTGGGGAGGAGTGGGGAAGGGTGGGGGGACACAAAACAGAGGGCAACCATTGAGGGGGATGCCCTCAGCACCCCCCTGCTCCCCAGCCAGGGCAGAGCAACCTCAGGCTACCCCACGCCTTGCCCCGCTGCGGGGACCCTCGCCATCACCCAACACTCACCCCATCGGTGAAGAAGCTCCTCAGCATGCGGAGGCTGGGGACCCGGCTGGGCATCCTCCTGGGGGGAAAGAGCAGCCCCCGTGAGTGGGGATGGCAGGGAGGGGAGGGCAGGTGGTGGGACTGGGATGGGAGGGGTTGTCCAGCCCTACCTTAGGATCTTCCCTTCATCCCGAAATGCATTCAGACCATCGTCACAGGACTTGGAGCGCTCGGTGGTGATGGCCAGGAGGTAGGACGAGCGGCGGCCGGCCTTGATGCTGCCTGTGAGGGGGGAGAAGGGCAAGACACAGGCTGCTCAGCCCAGCAGGCACGGGGCAGAGCTCCAGGGCTGGGGGTTCCACCTCATCCTGACCCCCCCAGATCCCATTAGAGTCCCCCCCAGCACTTACTGCAGTCTTGGGAGTAGTGCCGGCTGAGGGCGAAGGCGAAGGTGGGCGAGGAAGGGCTGGTGGCCATGGCGGGAGCAGAGTTCATGGCACTGGAGACCACCGAGGAGGCAGGGATGTGCTTGGCTTTCAGGTCGATGCTGGGGCTGGTGGGTTCGTCTGAGAGAAGGAGGGAGGCAGCACTGATGGAGGTGTCAGGGCAGGACTGGGGTGGGAATGTAGTCACTGCTGGCATTCCCCACCACCACCACCCCCAGCGCTTCTGGTAGGTGGTGGGTTTTCAGGTGCTTGGGCTGGGGGACACGCTCCCACCCCCAGAGAGACCAGGTCACTTTGAGCCCCCTCCAACCTGCCCTTGAACCTCTCCAGGGACGGGGCAGCCACAGCTTCTCTGAGCAACCTGGGCCAGGGTCTCATCATCCTCTCACCAAAGATGTCCTTCCTGAGACCTCATCTCAATCTCCCCTCTTCCAGTCTAAAACCCTTCCCCCTCGTCCTAGGGCTCCCCTCCCTCATCAAGAGTCATCCCCCCACAGCTTTCTTGGAGCCCCTTTAGGGACTGGAAGAGGCTCCAATTCTCCCCAGAGCCTTCTCTTCTCTAGGCTGAACCCCCCAACTCTCTCAGCCTGTCCCCACAGACGAGGGGCTCCAGGCCCCCCAGCATCTCTGTGGCCTCCTCTGAGCCTCCTCGGATGCTCTGAGACTGTGCCACATGCTCTGTCCCCCCAAAATGCACCCTTCTTAGCATGGAACTTTCTAGACCCCTTCTCCCACAGGCAGACACCCCACTGCCAGCAAGCTGCCCCGACTCACCGATGAAGGGGATGGATGCCAGCGAGTCCTCGGGGGCTGCCACGGGAGCCACACGCCGGCCTTGCCGCTCGGCTACCGGCCTCTCCCCTTTGCTGCTGGCCGGTGGGGGGTCACAAATGTCCGTCTCCTTCACCCCCTCGGGGAAGACAAAGTTCATCTGCCGCATGGGGGGTGGCATCTTGCGGCCGGTGGGCGGCTTCTGCCGCAAAACCACCTCTTCCCTCCGCTCCTCCGGCTGCTCGGCCACCCGGCTGCTCTCCGGCCGCTGGTCCCTGGGCGGCGTGGGGACTGGCTGGGGACCGGTGGGCAGTGGGATGGAGGTGACCACCCTCTCCGGGAGTGGAGCTGGGGCAGCGGATCGCTGTGTGATGCTGAAGGTGGGCAGGCCACCGAAAGCAGGGTCACGGAAGGAGAGGGCGTGCAGCAGCCCGGTGCGACGCTGAAAGGATGGGCTATAGCTCCGGTAGCCGATGTAGCCCGAATCGTCCACGCTCTGCAGGTTGGGCTGAGACGGGTGCTTCTGCACCGGTGCCGGCTCCCGTGAGGAGGAGGAGGAGGAGGAGGAGGATGGCACGAAGGAGCTGTGTGGGATGGGCTGCCCGGCAGCGGTGACGGTGGCTCGGCAGACCCTCTCCGGTGGCCACCCGGAGCGGTCGAGGCGAGGGGAGAGCAGGGCGCTGGGTTCCAGAGCCTCCATGGAGCGCCCATACCTGCCCAGGTAGTGGTCAGAGCGGGCACGGGGGGCCCAGCCTTCGTGGGGGTGCTGCAGCAGGGTGTCGTGCGAGGCGCTGTGTGGCCAACCCCGGGGGGCCACCGCCGAGCCCCCCAACCGGTCCTGGGACACGCTGCGGTAACGGGGGGGCATGGCGTGACGCCGTTCCTCTGAGGAGCTCCGCCTCGACTCCTGGCTGCAAAACCAGCGGGACAGAGCCTGCTGGCACTCCTGACGGCCGGGCACCCGCTGGTTGCCCTCCCTGGGGGGTCGTCCAGCCACCACCGGCCCCCCGACACCCTCCTTGAAGCCGCAGTGAGTCCGATGCTCCGGGAGATGCTTGGGGACCCCGTAGCAGGAGGAGGTGGCGGGGGACACCCCGTAACGGTCGGGCAGAGAGGATGCCACGTTGCTGGGGCAGCCGGTGCGGGAGAAGGAGCCGGGGTGCCCGTGGGGTGCGGTGGGGCGCAGGGGGGGACCCCCGGGTTGTGGCTCATCGGGGCGGTGAGCGGGGCTGCCACCCGCCTCGCTGCGGGTGCTGGCGAGCGTGGCCGTGCCGAGGGGGGACGCAGGACCCACGGCGGTGGGGCGGGGGGCACGGGTGTCCGGTGGTGGTCCTGAGGGGGGCTCAGCACCCCGTGCCTGGAAGGGGTACGTCTTCCGTGGGTAGCAGATGGGAGGGGGCTCAGGGATGCTCTGTGCCCCTCCGGAGTACGGCTCATTGCCCTTCAGGTAGGCATCCTGTGAATAGGCCTATGGAGAGGGACAACAAGGCGGGGGGGGGGGGGATCAGGATGAGGAGGATGAGGCCACANCCCACCCCGGGGATGCTCTCTGCTCCCCCCCAAACTGTGAGAAACTGTCCCTATCGGGGCAAGCTGGGAAATGCTGGTGGTAGCCCCCCTCCAGTCCTGCTTTCCCACGGCCCCCGCTCCCCCCAGCACTGAGCAACGCTGCCACCAGCATGAGTCCTTCCTCTCCCCCCTGCTGCCCCTCTCCTCTTCCCCTCCCCACCTTCCTAAAATACCCTGGGCATGGCTGGCTGGGCCCCGCTCTCCCATCTCACTTTTCACAGATGCCTCCGACTCCACACCCGGGGGATCCTCAGAGCCCAGGGCAGGCACAGACATGAGATTCAGCCCCTGTCACCCTGCCTTGCCAGGGCTGTAAGACCCCCCCAGCCCAACAGGAGATGGTCCCTCAGGTTGGGGCCAAGCAGCGGTGCCACCTAATAGCCACGCCGTGGGTGGGTGCCACCACCAGTTTTGGTGGCAACACTGCTGGGAGAGGCAGGAGAGGGAGCTGGGACCAGAGGAGCATCAGGCAAAGCCCCACGCACACCCTGCCAGGGCCACTACTGTCCCCAGACCCCAGCTCGAGGGCAGCAGAGCCACTTGGGGCTCTGAGGATATGCCAGACCCCAAGACTCAGAGCAATTTGCCCTCCCACTACGCCTGGGGATGCCCCCCCCTAAAAAAAACCCATCCTTCCTTCCCTGCATCCCTGGGTATCTCCATTTCTGCACCTACTGCTACTCCAGGAATGCTGGTAGGACCCCAAGTGGTCTCCAGGTGTCCCCATGTGTCCACAGCAAGGTTGAGGCACTTGCTCACCCCCTCAACCAAGCCACAGGATGAGCGTGGTTGGGGACAGATCAGCCCCTCAGGTCTGGTGGGGCAGGACTGTGGCACGGGGAAAGACACTGGGAACCTGAGCCCTGGAACCAGCCTGGTCCCACCCGGCAAACTCACCAGCTGGAGGATGTCCTCATCCTTGGGCATGATGGAGAGCTCCAGCACATCATCACTGCAGGGAGAGAGGGGACAGAGGGGTCAGGGTGGCCGGGGTCAGTCCCTGCCTGTCCCCAGGGAGGCCAATCTCATCCCCATGAGAAGATGAATGTCCCTGTCACCATGTGACGGTCACAGCATGTCGCTGCCTGTCCCTGAACCCCTGCAGCACCCGCTGCCTGTAGGCACCCAAGTGACTCACCACCGCTCCTGCCAGCCCCAGTGACACCTGGGGGGGACAGTGCCTGCTGCGACGTGTCCCCTACATGTCACCTCCCCAGCTCTGCCCAGCCCCGGGCAGGGGACTGACCTGTTCTGGATCAGCGCGATGACCTGTGAGTAGGTTTTCCCAATGATGCTCTCCCCGTTCACCTTGACCAGCCGGTCCCCTGCAGAGCACAGGGAGATAAGACAGTGTCACCTCAAGTCACTGGGGAGGTGGTGGCACCTAGCTGTCCCCACGGTCACCCAGGGTTGAGTCAAGCTCAGCAGGGTTTGAGCACAACAGGGCTTTTGCCAGGGGCAGAGCCAGATCCCATGTGGCAAAGGGGAGCTGTGGGGACCCCAAAGCCAGCCTAACCCATGGAGACCCCAATGCTGCCCTGAGCATTCCAGGCCAGGGACAAGAAAGCAGAGTCCCCACAGCACTAGGGAGCAGAGGGAAGGGAGAGGGGAACAGAAAGAATGCAGGAAAAAGAGCAAAACAAGCAAAAAAGCCCCTGGCAGGGGAGGCAGGGCATTGCATGCATCCTGTGAGGAGCCTGGAGCCATCTCTGTCCTTGAGACACTGCCAGCCCGGCCACCCGGAGTGTCCCCGCTCACCGGTGCGCAGCCCAGCCTGGTGTGCCGGCCCGTCCTCCCGCACGTTCTTCACAAAGATGGTGTCCATGGGCTCCAGGCGGCTCCGGGGGGGACCTGCTCCCCAGGGACAGAGCGTCAGGGAGCCATCGGCACATCCGTGGCCCCATCCCACGGCAAGACACACGCTTGGCCCCTCGTGGTACCCTCCTCGCTTCCCCAAGCCCACGGGTGTCACCTGGGACCTGTGGCAACCGTCCCCCCTGCCCCGTGGCACCCGTCTCCCCCCACCACGGTGGCCATTCCCCGGTGTGGCTACAGCCACAGTCCTTCTCAGGAGCAAAAGCCATGGAATCCTGCAAGAAACCAGTGGGCAGTGGGAGGACGGTGGAAGGATGATGCTGACAAGGGATGCTGAATCCCTCAGGGACCTCCTAGAGCGAGGCCAATCTGTGTCATCCTGTCCCCCCGCCCCAGCCCTGATGGACACTGGGTGCCAGGTCTGGGTGCTGCCGCCTGAATCCACCCCAGCACCCCCCACACACACTCCCCACCCCTGGGGACGCCAGCCCTGGTGCCATGTCACGCTGCCGGCGTGCCGATCCGTTCCGACACCTTCACATTCGCTCACGTCACCGGCAGCCGCCGGGAGGAAAGGGGAGCCGTGTCCCCGTCCTCAAACACCCCACGCTCAAACCCAGCCACCGGGGCCGGTGCTGGCCACTCTTGCAGCCCCTCCGGCTTTGGGACAGACCCCCTTGGGCTTGAGCTCCAGCAAACCTCCCCAAGGGCTTTGGGGACACCGAGCCTGTCTGCCACGCCAAGTGTCACCGAGCTGCCACCATGGCACTGCCAGCTGATATTTAGGGCCACAAAGTCAGTGAGTGGAGACAGGGGACCGTGTCCCCTGGCCACAACACCCGCTGTGACCTGTCACAGCCCCCCAGGACCCCAGTGCCCACTGATCTAGGAGGTGACAATGCCCTGTGCTGGGGGTCCCCAAAGTGATGCAAGCAGCGGTGCTCACCTGCTCGGTTCCCGTTCTCCTCCTCCTGCCAAAAGAAGAAAAAGCCATTAATTTGGTGGCTGGGCCCGGGCAGCCAGGGCAGGGGGACCAGCAGGGGACCAGAGGGGTGCCAGCCCCTCGTGGAACCTGTGTGTCCCTCTGTCCTCTGCCACCCCCGGCTAGAATTACCTCCCGACACTGGATCTGGCCGTGGCGCCTGCGCAGCCCCACTGGGAGGCAGGGAGAGGGTCCTGCTGCAGCCCCCACCGTGCCCAGCTGCCAGGGAAGGGGACAGTTTTGGGACAGGGGAGCAGGAAGGGGCGCAGCCAGCCCCATTGTGCCATCTCACCCTTCTCCTAGGCCATGGAGCCTGGCCAGGGAGGGCTCAAGCCCCCCCAGTGGGGTCCCAAGGGAGGGACAGAGGTGCCTGCCAGCACCCATGCCACCGTGGCAGTGGGCTCCGGTGGCAGGGACCCTCAGGAAGGGGACAGCTTTGCGCAGGCGTCCTCAGAGGGGCACCGGCCACCAGCTGGGCTATATTTAGCCCTGCAATTATTCAGCATGGGGCAGGCTGCCAGGGCTGTGGCGGGCACTGCAGGGGGGGTGACGGAGGGGTCCTGGCACCCCCTTCCCAGCCACAGGCAGGGGACGGCACTGGGAGCCATGGGCTCTGTCCCTTGGGCTGGGAACCTCATCTATGGGTTCCTGCTCTTGTCCCTCACATTGTCCCATGGGGACCCCCCTGGAGAGCCCCACTCTGGGGGGGTGCCCAAGCTGGGGCAGGGCACAGCCCTGACGCTCCCAGGGCAGGTAGGTCCTGGGAAGGGACCACTCTCCATCCCAGTGTGATGGGGTGACATTCCCTGTGAGGAGGAGGAGGGGGCTGAAGGCACCTCTCCAGTATGTCCACTGCTGGGAAGGGACCACTTTCCACCCCAGTGTGACGAGGTGACATTCCCTGTGAGGAGGAGGAGTGGGCTGAAGGTATCTCCACAGTGTCCATTGCTGGGAAGAGACCAGTCTCCATTGACGGCGGGACATTCCCCATGAGGAGGAAGAGGAGGGGGCTGAAGACACCTCTCCACCGTGTCCAGGTCAGGGTGGGAAGGAAAAGCCACTTCCACGGCCTCGGCACACCACCAGCACCATTGCCTGTGCACCGAGTGGCTGCCACAGCAGGAGCCTGGGGCCACCAAGAGCTCCTGGAGGCAGGGACTCACCCTTCTCCTTGCCCCTCCTGGCCCTGCGGCACTGGGGGAGCCCTTCCCGGCCCCCGGGGCAGCCCCACTCCCAGGGCTGGGTGCGGTGGTGCCAAAACACGGCTCGGCAAAGGCAGCCTCTGCCGTCACCCTCCCTTGCTGAGTCAACCCCACCGAAACTCAGCCCCCGGACCTGGCTGCCCGCCGGCACCCACGGGTGCTGAGCCAGCCGCACCCCATCCTGCCCCACCGCCCCGGGAGTGCAGGCTTGGGCTCAGCCAGCTGCCAGCAGCTATTCCCAACCCCTTTCCAGGAGCATCTCCGCCTCCCGGCGCTGATCTGGCTCCTTCCCACGCTCCCACCCCGTCGGGGCTCAGCCCCAGCGCCCAGCGCCACAGGGCAGGACCGGTCCCTGGTTCTCGAAGGATGTTTTAGGAGGATGGTGGATGTGAGTGGGTTGGTTCAGAGCAGGTTGGGGCCATCCCCCAGGATGAAATGTGGTGACAGGGGTTCAATCCAGCTGGCGGCCGGTCAGGAGTGCTGTTCCCTGGGGCTCGTTCCCTGGCCAGTACCGACTGGCGCCAGCTCTGTTTAATGTCTTCATCGATGATCTGGACGAGATTGACCGCAGTAAGACACCAAGCTGGGTGGGAGTGTTGATCTGCTTGAGGGATCTGGACAGGCTGGATCCATGGGCTGAGGCCAGTGGTGTGAGGTTCAACAGGGCCAAGTGCTGGGTCGGTCCAGCGCTTGGGTTTCAACACCCCCCTGTGCACTCTATAGACTTGGGGAAAAGTGGCTGGAGAGCTGCCTGGTGGAAAAGGGCTGGGTTGACAGATGGCTGAATATGAGCCAGCAGTGTGCTCAGGTGGGCAAGAAGGCCACCAGCTTCCTGGCCTGTATCAGAACAGCATGTCCAGCAGGACTGTGGAGGTGACCGTCCCCCTGGACTGGGCACTGGTAAGGTCCCACTTCAAGTGCTGTGTCCAGTTCTGGGCCCCTCATGACAAGAAGGACATTGAGGTGCTGGAGCGTGTCCAGAGAAGGGCAGTGGAGCTGGTGAGGGGTCTGAAGCACAAGGAGAAGGGTCTGGAGAACTTCTGAGGAGCAGCTGAGGAAGTTAGGGTCAGCCTGGAGAAAAGGAAGCTGAGGGGAGACCTTCTCGCTCTCTACAACTCCCTGAAAGGCCAAGTAAGAAGCAATAGGACAAGAGGAAATGGCCTCAAGTTGAACCAGGGGAGGTTTAGGATGGACATTAGGAAAAATTTCTTCACCAAAAAGGTTGTCAAACCTTGCAACAGGCTGGTGAGGGAAGCGGTGGAGTCGCCATCCCTGGAGGCACTGAAAAGCCAGGCAGACGTGGTGCTGAGGGACCTGGGTTACTGGTGGGGCTGGCATTGCTGGATTAAGGGCTGAACTCGATGATCTTAAAGGTCTTTTCCACATAAATGATTCTACAGTTCTATGGAAACCCCTTCATGGAGTCACACTGCTGGAGACGCGTCAGGCCGGCGTTCCCAGCACAGGCAGGAAAGTGCAGGCAGGAAGGATTTGGGGAGGCAGAATTGGGAGCTGTGACGGAGGAGGTTGAGTGGGGACTCCGGTGAGTTGCTTCTCCCCACCCTGTGACTCACTTCCCACCGAGTTCCCTGCCTGCGAGGAGGAGGCAGCCAACGCCAGCCCTTGGGGCAGCTGGGGCCTTGGGGCTGCAGGCAGCTGGGAAGCTCTGGAGATGATGGAAGCATCCAGATCTTCCCACGCTGGAGCTGGGAAAAGGCTTTGATGGACCACAATGGCTCCCAGACACTTCCCTTCATCCACACGAAGCTGCTGCTGCAGAAAATGAGGTGAGAAGTGGGTTTCAGACCTCAGGGGCTCAGAGCTGACATGGCAGAAGAGCTGGAGCATCACATTCAGATGACAGGCAGAGAGCATGGTCCGCACTGGAAGCTACTGGGAGGTCTAGTGGGGTCCCTCCGTCCCAGAAGGAAGAGGTGCTGCCTGTATTGGGTCTTCTCGATGGCTCAGAGGGCACAGGAGGCGATGGCCAGGCTGGGGGTTGGTTTCCCCCCAAAAGGCAGCACCTGGGAAGGGTCTGGCTGCAGCTGAACCAAGACACTATTGTGGTCACCGAGTCTTGGGGTAGATCCAGCCCGAAGCCTCCCACTGACAGCCAGGAAACTGGGAGCCAAAAATCCTCTGCGCTGGAGGTGGTGAGAGGGGATGAGCTGATGCTGGTCAGAGGAGGAGGAAGAGGAGGAATGTGATGAAGGGCTCAAACAGCATCCTCCAAAGCAAGCTCCAAGGCCTGGCTTCATGGTGGCCATGGGTGGTTCACTTTGGCTCGGGCAATGTCCCACAGCTTTGAGTCCCCTCCCTTGGGGACTCTGAAGTGCTCTTTCCTGATGTTCCCTGGAACGTCTGGCACTGAGGGATTCCCTCTGTTCCCACAGCTGTGTCCCCCACCTGAAAGGCTCTGGGACATCTCCAGACATGGCACCAACTCGCTTCTTGCTCCAAGCACAACTCCCAGCAGCTCCACGGGCTCCTCCATCCCAGGGCCACCCATGGGTGGGGGCAGCCCCAGGCATTCCAGCAAGGCAGGCAATGAATGGTCCACTCCACAGTTCCCCAGACCCCTCCTCTGCCCACCCCCAGCCCATATACAAGCATCCTGCATCCAACCTCGGCACCTCCAAGTGCTGCCCAAGCAGCTCTGGGGGTCCTTGTGCCCCCGTCCCCCAAGGTCCCAGCCCTACCTTGGTGATGGAATGCACCGCCGACTCCGGGGGGTAGACAATGAAGTGGCGAAGGGTGAACCCAAACCCCCCCTGCGAGCTCTTCTGCAGCACCACCGTCTTTGGGCCCACCCAGGGGAAGGGACCCTCCGGGGGGACGTTGGCATTTGGGGACACCCCATCTCTCCGGCCCGGCGTTGGCTGTAGGGGACGAGGAGGAAGATGTCACTTCTGGGGAGGGGGAGTGTAGTCAAACAGTACCCTCAAAGCCGGTCCCCCCGCTCCCGACAGATTGCTGGGGGGCGGTGCAATCTGCTGGAAAAGCCATTCTGCTCCTCAGAAGCCCCTCCTTACTCCTGGCAGTAAATTCCAGCCCCCTCCAAACCCCACCCCACCAGCATCCCCCGAGAACCCTCGGGGAGGGGGCGGGGGGGTGTGTGTTGGAATCAGCTGTGCCTGGGGGTCTAGATGAGACCCAGGAGGCAGCATGGGAGGAGAAGGGATGGGGGGCGGATGGAGGAGTCGGGGACAAAAGGTCCCTTTCCGATGACGTCGCGGTAATAACCTCAGGCAAAGCAGGAAAGAGCCACTTGGATGAGTGATGCTTCCCGAGACAGGGCAGGGACCTGGCACCGTGTTGGGCTCCGGCTTGGGACGCCGCCTGGAGCAGCAGACGGGGCCAAGAGGGACGTGGATCCATCCCATGGCCCCTGGAGCTGGTGTCAGGAGTAAGGGGGGGACTGGGGGCCTCGGCAGAGCCGGAGGCAGCCACTGGGCATCTCGCCTGGCACTGGGACAAGGAGCTTGGAGAGGCAGCAGGGATCTCGACACCTTGGCTGAGTTCCGGAGGGTTTCACACAGCCCCGGTGAGGGATGTTGCTGGGGGCCGTGGCTGCACATCTGGCGGCACATCTGGCGGAGCATCCTGCCAGAGGGAGCAGAGGGTCCTGCCCGATGCCCTGGCAGCACCGAGCGCCGCTAAAACCCGAGAGCTCGGCAAGCTGGGAGCAGGGAAGGGAGGGAGAATCCATCGGGATCTCGCCCCAGCGCTGTCTCCTTCCCCGCTGCCGCAGCCGGCCCGGCCCGGCCCGGGGCGAGGGTGTTAAAATTCAGGCGCCGTCTGGGTTGAAGCGATGGCAGGGGAGGGGAGAGGGACACACAAAGGGACGAGGCACAAAAAAGCCTTTGTCCGTGCCTCTGCTGAGTGGGCCTTTTCGCTGCCGGTTGGGGGAAAATCTGACGGCAGCTCATGGGGGGCCGGGCCGTACCCCCTCCCTGTGCCAGCACGTCCCACACGGGGATAAAGTCCTGTCCCCCCCTCGGGATAAAGTCCCCCCCGAGGTGAGGGCACGGCTCTGGCACTGCAGCACCCGAGGCATCACCCTGGCACAGCACCCTCGGAGCAAATCTTGGGGAGGATT
>VZTM01020714.1:2099-13082 GCA_013400555.1 Jacana jacana
AGCTCTGGAGTCAGGAACACACAGATCAGGATCAAAGGCAGATGAACAGACAGGGTCCTCCTAGAACATCAGCCATTAAAGAAAGAGGATGACCCTTTGATCCCTCAGCTTTTATACTGAGCTTGGGGCAGATGTCATGGAATACCCCTGTTGGTCAGTTTTGGGTCACCTGTCCTTTCCGGTCCTCCCTACAGGTGGGACCTCTCTATGCTTCGCCATTTCTGACCCTCCAGTGGGCCAAATAACAAAATTACTTGACCTTGGTTGTTATAGCAATAAGGATAAGCAAGGGCCTTTCTGCACACCATCCCTTGGCATCAGCTATAAACATTGATCTTATCACTGTGAGAACAATCAGTTTTCTGCACAATGTGCTGTTAATTTCAGAGAGTTAGAAGAGGCTGAGCTAAGAAGTAGAATTACTGAACAGAAAGTTGGTTCTGTTTTACTGCAAGCCAGGTCATGTGTCAAGGTTATGATAGCAGAAGCAGGGGGAGGGGCTGCAGGGGGTGGCGGTGGGGCTTCTGTGAGAAGAGATCAGCATCTTGTCCCCATGTTGGACAGAACCGGTTCCAGCCAGCTCCAAGACAGACCCACCGCTGGCCAAATTGAATCAATGAATGATGCTGGTGGCACCTCTGTGATAACACATTTAAGAAAGGATAAAAAATGTTGTTCAGCAGCAGCTGGGAGAGAGAATTGATAAAATATAAGAGAAATTACTCCAGACACACCAAGGACAGTGAAGAAAGAGGGGGAGGAGGTGCTCCAGGTGCCAGAGCAAAGACTCCCCTGCAGCCTATGGTGAAGACCATGGTGAGACAGCCTGTCCCTCTGCAGCCCATGGAGGTCGATGGTGGAGCACATATCCACCCTGCAGCACATGGAAGACCCCATACCACAGCAGGTGGGTATGTCCTGAAGGAAGCTGCAGCCCACAGAGAGCTCATGCCAGAGCAGGTTTACTGGCAGGACCTGTGACCCTGCAGGGAACCCATGCTGGAGCAGTTCTTGAAGAACTGCAGCCTGTGAGAAGGTCCAACGTTGGAAAAGGTTGTGAATAACTGTCTTCCATGGGAGGGACCCCACGCTGGAGCAGGGGAAGATTGTGAGGAGGAAGGACTGGCAGAGACCAATTGTAATGAAATTAACTGACTGCAACCCCCCATTCCCTTGTGGAGCGGGGTGGAGGGAGGAGGTAGAAGAGTCAGGAATGAAGTTGAGCCTGGGAGGAAGGGGTGTGGGGGGAAGGTGCTTTAAGGTTTTGGATTTTTTTTTTTCCACTGAACTACTCTATTTTTATTTGGCAATAAATTAAATTAATTTCCCCAAGTTGAGTCTGTTTACCCATGATGATAATTGGTGAGCGATCTCCCTGCTCATTTTAACTCACAAGCTTTCTCTGTCTTGCTGAAGAGAGGTAGTGAGAGAGCAGCTTGTAGGGCACCTGGCAGCCAATGTTAACCTACCACAGAAATCTAGATTCACTTCAAAGCCTGCTTGTGAGCACATATAGTAACAGTTTTAAATAAGCTGTGACAGCTGGACCAATTTTTGTAGTTTGCAACTGGGATCAATTTTTTAGGTTCGAGGCATGAATCTAGGTTTAATGGCCATGTATTACATTTATGTACTACTTAAAAGTAGGCTGTAGCAATTTAACAATTTCAGTGTATTGAAATCATGCATGAGGGGTGTTCAGACTAACAGGGAGATTCTAGCAAATTTTTTGCCTGATTTTTTCCTTCCTAAAATACAGTTATGGGATTACTTGAGTAGGGAATGCATAACCAAAATAAATGCTCTTAAGCATTCTTTCCATTTGAAAATGGAGGGATTAAAACTTTTCAAAAAAATTAACTTTGAAGATCATGTCCTTGAACAAAATAAGTTTACAGTAAAGTGAATGTACTTGCCAATTAACTGAAGCTCGCACATGATTCTTGACTTTCTACTTTAAAAGCAAGAAAAAGACATTGAAAGCAGTTTTAATATCTGATAATTTTTTGTTTAACTAAAGTAGTGATGGCAATAAGCAATGACACATTATAAGTTTTTTTATCAAATACCTGTTTTGGGAGAGGCGTCTAAGGTAACCTTGCACTGGAATGATTTCTGCCTGTGCCTGGTCTGTATTTTGTCAAGCATTCTTACAAGATCTTTGATCAGTCATCTTACAGTCCAAATCAATGTGGACCACAAAGATGCATAAAAATGCTGTATATGAAATTACAAAATAAAACTATCCACATTTCAAAGCTTCAAAACCAGTGAGAAATTGTTAGGGAAAAGCTTTAGGTACATCTTAGAATCATAGAATGGTTAGAGCTGGAAGGGTCCTCAAAGATCATGAAGTTCCAATCCACCTGTGATGGGCAGGGACACCTCCCACTAGGGCAGGTTGCTCCAAGCCCCATCCAACCCTTTGAACACCTCCAGGGATGGGGCATCCACAACTTCCCTGGGCAACCTGGGCCAGTGTCTCACCACCCTCACAGGAAAGAATTTCTTTCTGGTATTTAATCTAAACCTCCCCTCTTCCAATTTAAAGCCGTTACCCCTTGTTCTGTCANAAGAACTGCAGCCTGTGAGAAGGTCCAACGTTGGAAAAGGTTGTGAATAACTGTCTTCCATGGGAGGGACCCCACGCTGGAGCAGGGGAAGATTGTGAGGAGGAAGGACTGGCAGAGACCAATTGTAATGAAATTAACTGACTGCAACCCCCCATTCCCTTGTGGAGCGGGGTGGAGGGAGGAGGTAGAAGAGTCAGGAATGAAGTTGAGCCTGGGAGGAAGGGGTGTGGGGGGAAGGTGCTTTAAGGTTTTGGATTTTTTTTTTTCCACTGAACTACTCTATTTTTATTTGGCAATAAATTAAATTAATTTCCCCAAGTTGAGTCTGTTTACCCATGATGATAATTGGTGAGCGATCTCCCTGCTCATTTTAACTCACAAGCTTTCTCTGTCTTGCTGAAGAGAGGTAGTGAGAGAGCAGCTTGTAGGGCACCTGGCAGCCAATGTTAACCTACCACAGAAATCTAGATTCACTTCAAAGCCTGCTTGTGAGCACATATAGTAACAGTTTTAAATAAGCTGTGACAGCTGGACCAATTTTTGTAGTTTGCAACTGGGATCAATTTTTTAGGTTCGAGGCATGAATCTAGGTTTAATGGCCATGTATTACATTTATGTACTACTTAAAAGTAGGCTGTAGCAATTTAACAATTTCAGTGTATTGAAATCATGCATGAGGGGTGTTCAGACTAACAGGGAGATTCTAGCAAATTTTTTGCCTGATTTTTTCCTTCCTAAAATACAGTTATGGGATTACTTGAGTAGGGAATGCATAACCAAAATAAATGCTCTTAAGCATTCTTTCCATTTGAAAATGGAGGGATTAAAACTTTTCAAAAAAATTAACTTTGAAGATCATGTCCTTGAACAAAATAAGTTTACAGTAAAGTGAATGTACTTGCCAATTAACTGAAGCTCGCACATGATTCTTGACTTTCTACTTTAAAAGCAAGAAAAAGACATTGAAAGCAGTTTTAATATCTGATAATTTTTTGTTTAACTAAAGTAGTGATGGCAATAAGCAATGACACATTATAAGTTTTTTTATCAAATACCTGTTTTGGGAGAGGCGTCTAAGGTAACCTTGCACTGGAATGATTTCTGCCTGTGCCTGGTCTGTATTTTGTCAAGCATTCTTACAAGATCTTTGATCAGTCATCTTACAGTCCAAATCAATGTGGACCACAAAGATGCATAAAAATGCTGTATATGAAATTACAAAATAAAACTATCCACATTTCAAAGCTTCAAAACCAGTGAGAAATTGTTAGGGAAAAGCTTTAGGTACATCTTAGAATCATAGAATGGTTAGAGCTGGAAGGGTCCTCAAAGATCATGAAGTTCCAATCCACCTGTGATGGGCAGGGACACCTCCCACTAGGGCAGGTTGCTCCAAGCCCCATCCAACCCTTTGAACACCTCCAGGGATGGGGCATCCACAACTTCCCTGGGCAACCTGGGCCAGTGTCTCACCACCCTCACAGGAAAGAATTTCTTTCTGGTATTTAATCTAAACCTCCCCTCTTCCAATTTAAAGCCGTTACCCCTTGTTCTGTCACTACACTTCCTGACAGAGTCCTTCCCCAGCTCTCCTGTAGCTCCCTTCAGATACTGGAAGGCTGCTATAAGGTCTCCCCGGAGCCTTCTCTTCTCCAGGCCAAACAACCCCAACTCTCTCAGCTGGTCTTCATAGGAGAGGTGCTTCATCCCTCTGATCGCCTTTGTGGCCCTCTGCTGTGGATGAAGCTATTCCTGGCATAATAAAAAATGTCTACCATGTAAAAATAGTTTCTGACTGGTATTGTTGTCTATTTTTAGTGTTCATAAGAATTGGGTTTTCATTTTAATCAATTTATTTCCTTCTTCCCTGCTTCTCTTGTAGGTAGCATCAGCACTTCATTTCAATGCCAGTCAATCCATCAAGATCACATCTGCAGCAATGACAGTGACAAGGTGAGGCTTGCATAAATGTTCCACTTAAAAGTTGCTTTTTTTTTTTATGAATCACGTTGATTTTAGTGTACTAATAGTGTTTGTTTCTGGGCCCAGTAGCTCACTTTAAGTGTTAAACTGTTTCAGTGTTATCTCTCCAGCTTTTTAAGAAATATATGTACTTACTTCACTCAAGACAATCTTTTTAGTTGATTAAAGAGATATTTATCTTGTGGCATATATTTCTTCTTGCTTGCATTCCCTTGCTATTATAAATATTTGTGGTTTACCATACCTCACAGGTAATAAAGAGTGGTAATGCCATTGTTAATGTTAGGCACAGTAACATGTCTTATTCCTATCATCACTTGTGTCTTCTGAGGTTTGAGCTAGTTAGCAATGCTGAGAGCTTTTTGCAATGGCTTTAATATATTTTGAGATGGCAACTCCAAATTTTATAGACAGGAACCTGTTGTTTCTTACCGTAGCTTTAAAATATCATCCTATCTGGCACCATCCAAGTGTTTTCCTAATCTTTTAGCAATGAATCATGCTCACACACTGGATTTCTTTCAGTCTGTAGAGATGTGCATTGGAATTGTTGTGTTCAGTGATATATCAGTAATATGTGTGGAATACAGAAGGGAAAATTTTTCAGGTTGAATTACTGACAAGACTTGCTTTCATGTTTCTGTTCTTCTTGTGTTTTTCCTTTAACAGTTACTCTCCTTAATAACATAAATATGTAACATGTTACATTATTTTCAAGTTTGACACTGTATAATAAGATTTCTTGCTGCCTTGAGAAGCCTGGGAAAGGCAGGTATTACTCAAATTTAATTCATCTTTCTTGGCAGTTGGAATGCTAGCTGCCTGTCAGTGCTCTAATAACTGAACAAATCCTTGTGGTTTGAATTGGTAAAATAACTTAAGAATCAGTTTGTTTATAGCATTTTTGGCTCATTCCAAAACCAAATTTCTTTTCCAAATGACTGCATTTTTTCATAATTTAGAAGTATGTCCAGATTTGGAGTCTGGTTATCTTTCAAATATTGGACAAACATGCTAGTTACAACTTGGTAAAAAAAAATGTTTAAAGGAGCAAGTGATCTGGGAGCTGAAGGTGACAGCAAGGCAGAGAGGCAATGGCCTCAAGAACAAGGGGTGCAGTCTCACAGCACCTGAACAAGGAGAGCAGAGCAGGTCTGGTGACAGCGACCAGGGTCAGTTACAGTCCAGTGATAAGTAAAGCCATAGTGATACGGCAGGTCCAAAGTCAAGCCAGAAAATCAAGTCAGCAAGGCAAGGACAGTATGAACAAGGTACATGGCCAGATACAAGCTGGGGAACTGCTCAGACAGGATGGCCAGTTGTCTGGATGTTGACAGGTGTCTCAATTGAAACGGTCCTTGTAATGTCATCTTCAGCTGGATCAGATGAGACTCCCTACACTGTTTTTCTATAAAGTCTCATAATCTAGCTGGTTCCTGGTCCTACAATACTGCTCTAGCCTATGCATGACCAGTTTCTATTGAGTAGTTAAGCTATCTTAACTATATGCATCTTAACTACTGCCCTATTCAATAATAAATGTACCTAAACATACAAATAGTATATTACAATTGGTCAGTTACTTTATATGTACAAAGCAGGAATTGCCTCTGGAGTTCCTGACAATCTATCGACTATCTTATCAACATGAAGCCAGGACTGCCTGTGAAGGGGGGGTTCTTCAGCAATTTGTCAATTATCTCATCTAGGCAGAAATTGTCTGAAGAGGTCTTGGGAATGTTCTTCTATTGATGACTAAGTAAGCTGAGTATGTACATAGGCACAGGCTTTATACCCAGCTGCATTAATTATAATTGTCATGTAAGTTTAAACTCCACAGATTTTGCCACATTGCCAATATGTTTGTTGGTAGTAAAATTTATAGAAATCAGCAAAATGAAGATTCTTTAGATCTTTTTACATGTTGCATATTCATAAATTTCTTTTGTTTCTTTGGGAACTATATTCCAAGTGGATTCTTGAGGGAGAGGAGCAAGCAGTGGTAAATTAAATTCCTTTCAGAGCTACACTAATGTATTGACTTCCATATTGGAAATTCCTTCCCTTTTAACACTTCTCCCCACTTCATTTTGATGGTTGGACTTGATGATCCCAAGGGTCTCTTCCAACCTAAATGATTCTATGATTCTATGATTCTCATTTTCTGCCATTATGGTAAAGATCATCTTGTTATTAGTTGTTGGGTTAAGAGAAAATTCAGGGAAGATAAAAATGTATGTTAAATTAAAAAACTGTTTTAATTTCAGTTGAGAATTCAATTTTTGGCATGTCACAATTTTGGGAGGGTAGGGGAAAATACAGATGGTTTAAATTTCAGAAGACTATATAACCTGTTTTGAGTTGCATAGCATATGATCTGTTTAACAGAATCACGGAATTGTCAGAGTTGGAAGGGACCTCTAGAGATCATCCAATCCAACTTCCCTTCAAACTTCTAGGAGTCCTCCTAGAAACTATTACAATCTAAGTGAAACAGGTGATTGGGAAAAGCAAGCACAGATTTACACAGGGGTAATTATTTCTGTTCAGGACCAAATGTAAAATTGGAGGGGAATGATTTTCATATCACTAACACTGACAACTCTAGGAGCTACCTAATCCCAGTAGAACTTAAATAAAATACTTAAATCAAATTTTTTCATGTTGTTTTTTTTTTTTTATCAAATTGGCTTTGCCTGTTAATTACTATTACTGCGCTAACAACTTAAAAGATGAGACACCTCTATGCCGGGATAGCAGAGCTGATTTGTACTTCAGACATTTTAAAATGTTTTTTTTTCAGCTATATAAGCATACACCTGATAGAAATGGAATGCATATGTTGAACTAGAGCTCTATATGGCATCTATTTACTGGCAAATATGGATCCTGCTGGTGTGAAATCTATGCTTATCTTTTACAAAAAGGTCTTTGGATCACCCATTTAAGTGTTTATATCCTAAATCTGTATTGTGTGTGTGTGTGAAGAAGTGCCTATTTTAATTATGACAAAATAGGACCTACCTTTTTCTCCTGAAATAAACATTCACTTCTTTTTCTGATATAACTTCTGTGCTTGTATTAGCATTATTAATTAAAATATCTTGATGTTGCTGAAATATGTTTTAGTAAAAATGCTCAGGTGGGTAGTTAATTGTTTGTATTATGACAGCAGAAGGCTCTACAACTAATTATAGTTGTGTAACTTCATGGTGTTTTGTTTGTTACGTCCCCCTCTCTCATGCTAGCTGAAGTAAATAATATTGGAATTTCAATATGGGAAACAAATCATTCAGCTGAGGGGTTTTTTTTTGTTTACATTGGCACAGAGTGAAGATAGTTCAAGACCCAAGAGACAACGCCTTTCTCATTCAGTCTTTGACTATACAGCAGCAGCATCAACTGCATCACCACCAATGCGACCATGGGAGATGGCATCAAATAGGCAGCCTCCTTTGGCTCGATCCAACCAACATCACTTCTCCGGGGAACGCTGCAGCACACCTGCACGAAGTAGGAGGAGGTAAGCAAGCTATTTAGGTTAGGGACCAGTTTCTTATTCTCTTTATTGTCAACTCAGGGGAAGCCTATTTCAGGCAACACTGAATCATATTTATTATATGATAAATGCTCTAATGCATCTTTTGACTTTTTTTTTTGGACTAAATTATAATACAAACAAAAAACCCCTCTGTATTGAAAGTAATTAAAGTTCTTTTATCTTCCAATAATTTGTAAGAGTAGAGAGAAATTGGAGAAGAGAATGCTTATTAACATCTTTTGTTATGAGCTGGCTTCTTTCTCTCATTCTGTACTGGAGAAATGAGCATTAAAAAAATGGGAAGGGTGGAATTGTGGTGGGTTGACATTGGCTAGCTGCCAGGTGCCCACCAATCTGCTCTATCACTCTACCTTCTCAACAGGATGGGGGAACAAAAATATGACTAAAAGCCTGTGGGTCGAGATAAAGATAGGGAGATCACTCAACAGTTAGTCATGTGCAAAGCAAACTGAACTTGCAGAAATTAATTTGTTACCAATTAAACAGAGTAGGATAATGAGAAATAAGAACATATCTGAAAATACCTTCCCCTCACCCCTCCCTTCTTCCCAGGCTCAACTTCACTCCAAGCAGCACAGGGGGATGGGGAATGGGGGTTGTGGTCAGTTCATAACACTTTATGTCTGCTGCTCCTTCCTCCTCATGCTCTTACCCTCCTTCAGCATGGTGTCCCTCCCACAGGAGACAGTCCTTCATGAACTTCTCCAATGTGGGTCCTTCCCATGGGCTGCATTTCTTCATTAACTGCTCCAGCATGGATCCTTCCCACAGGGTCACAGGTCCTGCCAGGAGTCTGCAACTTTGGCTGCAAATTGCTTCAGGGCAAATCCTCCTGCTCCATCATTGGGTCCTCCACAGGCTTCAGGGGGACAACCTGCATCACCATGGTCTTCACCATGGGCTGCAGGGGAATCTTTGCTCCGGTGCCTGGAGCACCTCCTCCCCCACCTTCTTAACTGATCTTGGTGTCTGCAGAGTTGTTTCTCACTCCTCTCTCTCAGATGCTGTTGTGCAGCATTTTTTACCCTTTCTTAACTATGTTATCTCAGAGGTGCTAGCAATGTTGCTGATTGGCTCAGTTTTGGCCAGACTTGGAGCTAGCTGGAACTGGCAACATCTCATATGGGGGTAGCTTCTGGCATCTTCTCACAGAAGCCACCCCTGCAGCCAAAACCTTGTCACATAAACCCAAATACAGGAATAAAACCATATTTATTGCAAGTATGCTATTAAAAGCAATAAGTTTCATACGTAGTGTCATATACGTCCGCTGCACTTGCAACTCAGTAATTTTCCTGCAAACAGCAAAGGTGAGAAAGACCTGACTGGAGGATACCATAGCATCATGTGGTTGCTGAGGTGATTGTTTGCATATTATAAAGATTATGGGTTTTTTGGTTTTGTGTGTGTGTGGCTCATAAGAGTCTCTGAAGCAGAGTTTTGGGAATATGCATCCTTAGTTATGGAAGAATAGTTTTAGAAGGCTATGTTGAACTGATGTCTGGATAAGAGTGTATAGGAAAGCATAAAAATAAAGATGACCTTTACTCTTATATTTAGTTATCCAAAGCAAAAGTTTTCAATTCCCCCTCACTATGCAATGTCTCAGAAATGTGTCCAAGTATTCTAATACAAGTTTAAATCTCACTGACCTCTATTTAGATTGCAGAAACACTATATCTTGATTTCTACTAAAATGGAAATATCTGTGCTTTTTCACGACTGTAAAATGTTAGATAAGGTTGAACATAATTGCTTCTCCTCTGACTCTATAAATAAAATTTGTCAACCATGTGTTTGAAGGAATAGACTTAAATATGCTGGGTTTTGTTTCTTCTTCAAGTCCACAAATCTGGAAGCTTTCAGTCCAAAGCATGAACAATAGTATGGATGTTCATACAGCTGTCAGACCTAAAAAGCAATTAGCCTGTTGACTCAAGTTTCTCCTGTATGTCCTTTATACAGTCCTGTACAGTGCTGACTCATAAATCTAGTCCATGAGATGTTTTTATTTTGAAACGCTTTGAACCGGGCTGTTCAGAATATTATATATTTGGCATTTTTGCTTGTTATTTGAGCAGTCTGCACAAATTTACTTGCATTCTTGCATTACCATTTCCTGCTGGTGTGTGCCTGAGCTAATCTACCTTCCCAGAAAAGGATCACTGGGGGAGTGCAGTTTATACACATCTGTTGTGTACATGTTCTGCAGGAATCTGACTAAGTTTTATAGCACTAATGCTAAACCAGAGCTGATAAGCTCTAATGGATCAGAGCTTGATTCTTTTGGTTGTTGCAAGTCATAAAATGGTTTAAATTGGAAAGGACCTTTAAAGATCATCTAGTCCAACCCCCTGCCATGGGCAGGGACAATAGTTCTTTCACTAGATCAGGTTGCTCAAAGCCCTGTCCAATCTGACCTTGAACACTTTGAGTGATGGAGCATCCACAACTTCTCTAGGCAACCTGTTCCAGTGTCTCACCACCCTCATCATGAAGTATTTCTTCCTTATATCCAGTCTAAACCTACACTCTTTCAGTTTAAAACCATTGCCCCTTGTCCTGTCACTACAGACCCTGGCAAAAAGGCTTTCTCCTTTTTTTCTTTTAAGCCCCTGTTATATACTGAAAGAACACAATCAGGTCTCCCCAGAGACTTTGCTTCTCAAGGCTGGATAACCTCAGGCGTGTCAACCACAATGCTCAGCTTGGAGTCATCTGCAAATTTGCTGAGAGTGCTTTCAATCCCACTGCCTATGTCAGTGAGAAAGATATTAAATAGTTTTAATAAAGATCTAACAGTCCATTTGTCAAACCCATATCCCTCCAATTTATAAGTAAGAATCAAAGAATCATAGAATCATA
>VZTM01020715.1:0-18889 GCA_013400555.1 Jacana jacana
TCACCTGGACATGTTACTCTGTGATGAGCTCTAGGTGTTTCTGCTCTGGCAGGGGGATTGGACTATATGATCTTTCAAGGTCCCTTCCAATCCCTGACATTCTGTGATTATGTGATTCTGTAAACAGGAAGCACGTTTTCCTTTTCTTGCTGAGGAATGTGAAACAGTGGATTTGATACCAGTAGATCTCAGTCAGGAGTTAGTAAACTCTATTCTAATACACACATCATGCAAGATGCTGCACTTCACTAGCAAGTCCATTTTAGGAATGCACTGACTTTAGAGGAAAACTACTCAAAGAAGCCACTTCTGTTGTTTACCATTTAATGTTTTCCCTAGGACTTTCACACAATTCTCTAACTTATATATTACTCCTCACATTTTAAATTCTCATCCCTTTTTTTATTTCATTTCAATTTTGTCAGAACTTTGGTTGTTTAGCCGCCTTACAGAATCATGGAATCATAGAAGTGTGATTAAAGGTCTGAAAATCTTTTAAAAGAAGTACGTCTGAGTTGGTTACAAGGTTTTCTAAACTTTCCTTTTCTGGCAGCTTTATATTCTTTATAGTCCTCTAGAACCTTCTCTACAGAGTTTCTTTATAAACAGGGTTAGACTGGAATTTTAGTCATTCATTAATTTGCTCACATCTGGCTGCATCATCTGCTTTCATTTGAGTTTTGTTTGTTTTGTGATTTGTTGGTTTTGGTTTGGGTTGGGTTTTTTGGTGTTCTTGTTTGGTTGTTCGGTTGGTTGTTTTTTTTTTCATTACATTTAGTTTGTGGGCAACTATCACTAGAACAATCACTCTGTGTGTGTTTAGTTATTGTCATCTTACCATCATAGATTCTGAGAATATAATTTGTTCACCCTCATTGCATTTAGATACTTTCAATGTTTAAAAAAACTGAAGCAACCCACCCCGATGTACTATTCTTTTGAACTGTAGCAGATCATCTCATGCCCTCTCCAGAGCTGTAAACCCTGATGAATGTTTTACACCATTCAGAATCAATGATATTTCTTTGGATGAAATTTGAGTTGGTGATTTCCTCCTTGATTGTGATGCGTCTCCTACCCACCCACTCTATATTTCTACACAATGTAATTTTCTATGACATTGTGTTATTAGTGCTATCAAACCACTATAACCAGTAACAGAAAAATGCACTTATATGTTTTACTCATATGTTCATTCATAGTCATGAAGTTGGAACAACAAATGGGAGACCAGCTCCAATGCAGCACTCAGATATGGAGGATTGTACTGACACACCAGTGGCTTCGAGGCTGGTGTTCACAATGTCCTTCAGAGGTCCCTTTGTTTCTTCAGGGTCATACATAAACTTGTCATCTTTTTCCATATATCAGAAGGATCTGGACATGATCGTTTTTATACAATCCATTGCTGGTGTTCATTTATGCTAGTGGTCTTGTGCAGATATGTCAGACACCATCTGTCCTGAATTTATACATTCTTGAAGAGATAATAAGTCTACTTATCGCCAGAGGACATCAGCCCTTGGGAAACTTTCACATATAAGCTTCTCAACATGTGGATTTCCTCTCTGTCCCATTAAGGTCTGCTAAGTAGTTCTCTACCTACACCTACAGACACTAGTAGAATCCATTCTATATACACAAAATTACACAGGACCTTTTATGATGTCTGCAGAGTACAGTTCTGATAAAAAATAACAGGTAGAGGTGAGCTCTTTTCTTTCTACTCCCCAGACTGTACAAAATTTCTGGCCTCTGAAATGAAGCTGTCATCCAATGAATACCAATACTTTTTGCAGTTATTTCTCAGTAGGAAACAGTTTATCCATTCATGCAAAAACACTCAAGACTTAAGAAAATATCTTAGTCCTCCGTGTGAGGAAAATGGAAACTTTTCAAGGTGCTATTTTACTTTTCTATTATCACCTACTGAGGCCCAGAATAGTTCTGTAGCCAGGGTTCTCACCTGGGGTATGGATGATTCAGCTGCGATTCTGTTGTACCTGATCAAGATTGGAGATTTCAGTGTTATTCTCCAGGATTCCAGACATGAATCATCTGTCAGATTATTAACATCTGTCCTGTTAAAAGAGTCACATTTTCTCTAAACAATTATTTGATGAGTTAGAAAAAGTAATCAAGTAATTAAAATAACCAACTAGGAATGATCACGTTTAAACCCTCACCCAATGTCCTAATGAGTTGGCTGCTGACAACATAAACATCAGCATAAAATAATCCTTCTCTCATACATCGTATCTTTTCATACAGTGCATAGTTAATGAGCACAGGGATTATTATGAACATTGTTATAACTAACAATATAAAAATTACTATTAATAATATAGGCATTATTAATAGTATTCTGAATTCTCTGAAAGAATCCTGAGATGAAAGAGGTTGCAAAGCTACTTGTGTCTATTTTGGACCTATAGAAATAAAAAGAAGGATCAAGAAGATCTTGAAATAACATTGTAGAGCTGCTGATAATGGAATTCTAATGAAGGCCTGAGATTCATGGATAAGTTACAACACAAAGTAAAAGGATGGTGAGCTGAAAAATAAAAAAGTATGGGTCAACCTCACATAAGTATTCAGCAAAGATTCTGAGGTCAGACAGAACAGCAAAATGATACACCACTGAGATCTACATTATATGATTATGGTATGTGAGATTAAGGGCTACCTGGAAAGTAATTCTGACAGATGTTGTAGCTGTAACAACAGAACAATATCTAACTGGGCTAATGAAATTCAAGGTGTTTTCACTACATAAATAATTTATGTACTTAAAGAAAATTTTAAACTCGAACATTACAACAGTGGTGGAAGCCGAGAAAACTCCACTTTAAGGATATAATGCTACAGTTCTCTATGTTTTTTAGTGGGAACAGCCTACCATATCTGTAAAAACAATAAAAGTTGTTCTTTATCCTAATTAGCATATGATTATTTCCATAATGTTGCAACACCTGTCCACAATGCTGATTGACTTTCCCCCAAAAGAAATTAACAAATTAATAAGCTGAAAGAAATAAAACACAAATTAATATGCTGAAAGAAATAAAACAATCACTCAGAGTGAAATTGTAGTAAGTATGATTTGAAGAAAAAAAAAAAAAGTCTCAAAACCCCCCCAACTTTAAAATTGCATGCTGGACATTTCAATACAGTGCATTCCTCTCAGTTTTCATTTTTAGTGATTAGAATTATTATTAGCTGTCACACAGCAAACAGAAAATATTTTGCTTGAACGTTTGGGAATTGCTGGAGAGTTAGCTAAGCAATCTCTTGGGAGGAGTAACCTACCAAAAGGAAAGGATGAAATGAACACTGAAAATGTCATGCTGCTAAATAGCAAATCCCATCTTGTTGCAGCTGCAGAATAGCATTTTGGACACAGTCCACTCATATCCCCCTGCAAATTACTGAGAAAATGCAGCTGCTGTCCAACATGTTTTCTACTGGGACCATTTGTATGTCAAGCCATGAAGATAAATTTAACCAAATAACTGAACTTGGCCAGATTTACCTCTGATGTAACACTACACATTTTAATTTGGCTACACTAGAAGTTTTTCATTATGTTTTGTTTTACATATACTTTTAGTTTGTATTGTTGTCCATCTTGTTCATACTAATCAACATTGTAAAAAGGAGGTACACATAATTCTAGCAAGACGTCTAACTGGTGTTCAGTTACAGAAAAAAAATGTCACTAAGTTATAGGAAGATTTTGATCTGAAACCTTCTAGTTCTAATCTACCTCACAGAAAAAGACAGCAAGCACTTGTCCTTTTCACCAATTCAGTACTTCACAAATATAAAAAGGAAATGGATAAAATATCTGCTGTTGTCAGCCCAATCAGCAGAACTGGATTAAAGTAACAAAAAAATCACTTTCAGCTATATGTATCAGAACTGTTATATTTTATCTGAGCAAATATTGCCATGTGGAATCATATAATAATAGAGTCGTAGAATCATAGAATTGTCTAGGTTGGAATGGAGCTTTAAGATCACCTCGTCCTACCATCAATGTAACTCTGATAAAAACCATCACTAAATCGTATCACCAAGTACTGTGTACCCATCTTTTAAATAACTGCCTCAGGTGGTGACTCAACTACTTCCCTGGGCAATTCCAATGCTTGATAATCCTTTCAGTATAATTTTTTTTTCCTGATATCCAAGTTGAATGTCCCCTGGTGCAACTTGAGGCTATTTCCTCTTGTCCTATCACCTGTGACTTGGGAGAAGAGACCAACATGCACCTGTCTACAACTTCCTTTCAGGCAGAGAGCAATAAGGTCCCCCTTCAGCCTCCTTTTCTCTAGGCTGAACAACCCCAGCTCCCTCAGTCTCTCCTCATAAGATTATTCTCCAGACCCCTCATCAGCTTTGTTGCCCTTCTCTGGACCTGCTCCAGCACCTCAATGTCTCTTTTTTTTTGCGGTAAGAGGCCCAAAACTGGACACAGTACTCAAGAGGGGACCTCGTGAATGTCAAGTAGAGGGGGATGATCACCTCCAGAGTCCTACTCACCATGCTGTTCCTGGTACAGGCCAGAATGCTGTTGGCCCTCTTGGCCACCTGGTCACACCATTGGCTCATGTTCAGCTGCCAGTTGACCAACACCCTCAGTTCCTTTTCTGCCAGGCAGGTCTCCAGTCACTCTTCCCCAAGTCTGTAGTGCTGCATGGGGTTATTGTGACCCAAGTGCAGGACTGGCACTTGACCTTGTTGAACCTCATACCATTGTCCTCGTCCCATCAACCCAGTCTGTCCAGATCTCTCTGCAAAGTCTTTCTACCCTCAAGCAGGTTGACACTCCCACTTAACTTCATGTTATCTGCAAACTTTCTGAGTGTGCACTTGATTCCGTCATCCAGATCATTGATAAAGATGTTAAAGAGAACTGGCCCCAAAACCAAGCCCTGGGGGACACCACTCGTGACTGGCCGCCAACTTCATTCACCACCACTTTCTGGTTTCAGGCACCTCAGCCATTTTTTTACCCAGCAGAGAGTACTCTCATCCAAGCAATGGGTACTCAGATTCTCCAAAAGAATGCTGTGGGAAACTGTATCAAAGGCATTATTAAAGTCCCGGTAAATAACATCCACGGTCTTTCCCTCATCCACCAAGCAAGTCACTTTGCCATAGAAGGAGATCAGGTTTGTCAAGCAGAATCTGTCTTTCATGAACCTGTGCTGGCTGGTCCTGATCACCTGGGTGTCTTTCATGAACAGCATAGTGGCACTCAGGATCATAGAAACATAGAACGGTCTGGACTGGAAGGGACTTCTAGGGTCATATAGTCCAACCTCCCCAAGGATGATCTGTTCCATGACCTTCTGAGGCACCAATGTCATACTGAGAGGCCTGTGGCCTGTAGTTCCCTGATCGTTCTGCCAGCACTTCTTGTTGGTGGGCATCACCTTTGCTAGGTGCTGGCCAGGTCGGACCTCCCCAGTTTAACATTACTGCTGGTAAATGACGGAAAGTGGCTCAGTGGGCAATTCTGCCAGCTCCCTCAGTACCTTTGGATGTATCCATCTGGTTCCATGGATATATTTACATCCACGTGTTGGAGCAGGTCCCTCACCATTTCCCTTTAGATTACAGGGACTCCGTTCTGCTCCCCACCACTATCTGCTAGCTCGGGGTCTGGGTACTCAGGAAACAACCAACTCTACTACTAAAGACTGCGGCAAAGAAGGGATTAAGTACCTCAATCTTCTCCTCAACCTTGGTCACTACATTACCTCCCGCATCCAATAGAGGGTGGAGATTCTCCTGCGTACTTCTCCTGTTACTAATATATTTATAGAAAACATTTATTTTTTTTTTAACATCCAAGGCCAGGTTAAGTACTAGTTGGTCTTTGGCCTTTCTAATCTTTTCCCTACGCAGCTTTACTACACCTTTGTAATCTTCCTGAGTCGCCTGCCCCTTATTCCAAAGGCCATAAACTCTCCTTTTTATCCTGAGTTGTGCCCATATCTCTTTGTTCAGCCAGGCTGGTCTTTTTCCCCTATCAGCTCATTTTACAGCACACAGAGATGGCCTGCTCCTCCAGTTTTAAGATTTCCACCTTGAAAAATGTCCAGGNTCCAACCTCCCCAAGGATGATCTGTTCCATGACCTTCTGAGGCACCAATGTCATACTGAGAGGCCTGTGGCCTGTAGTTCCCTGATCGTTCTGCCAGCACTTCTTGTTGGTGGGCATCACCTTTGCTAGGTGCTGGCCAGGTCGGACCTCCCCAGTTTAACATTACTGCTGGTAAATGACGGAAAGTGGCTCAGTGGGCAATTCTGCCAGCTCCCTCAGTACCTTTGGATGTATCCATCTGGTTCCATGGATATATTTACATCCACGTGTTGGAGCAGGTCCCTCACCATTTCCCTTTAGATTACAGGGACTCCGTTCTGCTCCCCACCACTATCTGCTAGCTCGGGGTCTGGGTACTCAGGAAACAACCAACTCTACTACTAAAGACTGCGGCAAAGAAGGGATTAAGTACCTCAATCTTCTCCTCAACCTTGGTCACTACATTACCTCCCGCATCCAATAGAGGGTGGAGATTCTCCTGCGTACTTCTCCTGTTACTAATATATTTATAGAAAACATTTATTTTTTTTTTAACATCCAAGGCCAGGTTAAGTACTAGTTGGTCTTTGGCCTTTCTAATCTTTTCCCTACGCAGCTTTACTACACCTTTGTAATCTTCCTGAGTCGCCTGCCCCTTATTCCAAAGGCCATAAACTCTCCTTTTTATCCTGAGTTGTGCCCATATCTCTTTGTTCAGCCAGGCTGGTCTTTTTCCCCTATCAGCTCATTTTACAGCACACAGAGATGGCCTGCTCCTCCAGTTTTAAGATTTCCACCTTGAAAAATGTCCAGGCTTCCTGGACTCATGTGTCTTACAGGGTTGCCTCCCAAGGGACTCTGTCAAGCAGGCTCTTGAAAAGACCAAAGTCTGCTCTCCAGAAGTCCATGATGGCAGTCCTCCTGGATCCCCTCCTTGTTTCCCTGAGAAGTGAACTCTTTATTAATTCGTGGTCACTGTGCTCAAGATGGCCTCCAACTATCACATCCCCCACAAGTCCTTCTCTATTTACAAGCAGCAGATCCAGCAGTATTCTTTCCCTAGTCAGCTCCCTCACCAGCTGTGTCAGGAAGTTATCCCTGATACACTCCAGGAACCTCCTAGAGTGTTCTGTCTCAGCTGTATTTTGTGGTCAGCTGATATCTGGTATGTTGAAGTCTCCCAACTGGACAAGTGCAAGCAATCGTGAGATCTCTCCCAGATGTTTATAGAAGATTTTTTTCTATCCCTGAACATTCTGGTGGGGTGATCTATAACAGACTCTTACCATGACATCAGCCTTGCTGGCCTTCTCCCTCATTCTTACCCATAAGCACTCAACCCCTTTGTTACCCTCAATTAGCTCTTGACATTCATAACCCTCCCTAACACACAGGGGCACCCAACCTCCTTTCCTTTTTTACTTGTCTCTTCTGAAGAGTTTGCAGCCATCTAATGCAGCACTCCGGCCATCAGAGTCATCCCACCATGTTTCCATAATGGCAACTACATCATAGCTTTCCTGCTGCACATAGGCTCCCAGCTTCTCCTGTTTGTTGCTCATGTTGTGTGTACTTGTGTAAAAGTACCTCAGCAGGTTTTCTTGTTAACAGCTTATCTCTGCCTGCCTGAAAAATGAGTAANATTTTTTTACCCAGCAGAGAGTACTCTCATCCAAGCAATGGGTACTCAGATTCTCCAAAAGAATGCTGTGGGAAACTGTATCAAAGGCATTATTAAAGTCCCGGTAAATAACATCCACGGTCTTTCCCTCATCCACCAAGCAAGTCACTTTGCCATAGAAGGAGATCAGGTTTGTCAAGCAGAATCTGTCTTTCATGAACCTGTGCTGGCTGGTCCTGATCACCTGGGTGTCTTTCATGAACAGCATAGTGGCACTCAGGATCATAGAAACATAGAACGGTCTGGACTGGAAGGGACTTCTAGGGTCATATAGTCCAACCTCCCCAAGGATGATCTGTTCCATGACCTTCTGAGGCACCAATGTCATACTGAGAGGCCTGTGGCCTGTAGTTCCCTGATCGTTCTGCCAGCACTTCTTGTTGGTGGGCATCACCTTTGCTAGGTGCTGGCCAGGTCGGACCTCCCCAGTTTAACATTACTGCTGGTAAATGACGGAAAGTGGCTCAGTGGGCAATTCTGCCAGCTCCCTCAGTACCTTTGGATGTATCCATCTGGTTCCATGGATATATTTACATCCACGTGTTGGAGCAGGTCCCTCACCATTTCCCTTTAGATTACAGGGACTCCGTTCTGCTCCCCACCACTATCTGCTAGCTCGGGGTCTGGGTACTCAGGAAACAACCAACTCTACTACTAAAGACTGCGGCAAAGAAGGGATTAAGTACCTCAATCTTCTCCTCAACCTTGGTCACTACATTACCTCCCGCATCCAATAGAGGGTGGAGATTCTCCTGCGTACTTCTCCTGTTACTAATATATTTATAGAAAACATTTATTTTTTTTTTAACATCCAAGGCCAGGTTAAGTACTAGTTGGTCTTTGGCCTTTCTAATCTTTTCCCTACGCAGCTTTACTACACCTTTGTAATCTTCCTGAGTCGCCTGCCCCTTATTCCAAAGGCCATAAACTCTCCTTTTTATCCTGAGTTGTGCCCATATCTCTTTGTTCAGCCAGGCTGGTCTTTTTCCCCTATCAGCTCATTTTACAGCACACAGAGATGGCCTGCTCCTCCAGTTTTAAGATTTCCACCTTGAAAAATGTCCAGGCTTCCTGGACTCATGTGTCTTACAGGGTTGCCTCCCAAGGGACTCTGTCAAGCAGGCTCTTGAAAAGACCAAAGTCTGCTCTCCAGAAGTCCATGATGGCAGTCCTCCTGGATCCCCTCCTTGTTTCCCTGAGAAGTGAACTCTTTATTAATTCGTGGTCACTGTGCTCAAGATGGCCTCCAACTATCACATCCCCCACAAGTCCTTCTCTATTTACAAGCAGCAGATCCAGCAGTATTCTTTCCCTAGTCAGCTCCCTCACCAGCTGTGTCAGGAAGTTATCCCTGATACACTCCAGGAACCTCCTAGAGTGTTCTGTCTCAGCTGTATTTTGTGGTCAGCTGATATCTGGTATGTTGAAGTCTCCCAACTGGACAAGTGCAAGCAATCGTGAGATCTCTCCCAGATGTTTATAGAAGATTTTTTTCTATCCCTGAACATTCTGGTGGGGTGATCTATAACAGACTCTTACCATGACATCAGCCTTGCTGGCCTTCTCCCTCATTCTTACCCATAAGCACTCAACCCCTTTGTTACCCTCAATTAGCTCTTGACATTCATAACCCTCCCTAACACACAGGGGCACCCAACCTCCTTTCCTTTTTTACTTGTCTCTTCTGAAGAGTTTGCAGCCATCTAATGCAGCACTCCGGCCATCAGAGTCATCCCACCATGTTTCCATAATGGCAACTACATCATAGCTTTCCTGCTGCACATAGGCTCCCAGCTTCTCCTGTTTGTTGCTCATGTTGTGTGTACTTGTGTAAAAGTACCTCAGCAGGTTTTCTTGTTAACAGCTTATCTCTGCCTGCCTGAAAAATGAGTAAGGGTAATAAACTGAGGGGATTACCATGGAGGAAAGTTTTCTTTTTATGTCTTTAACCTGGGCCCCAGGGAGAGAGCAGACATCCGTGAGAAGTGAGTTGGGTTTTGCTCCCTTTAGGATGGAGTCACCTATAACAATGACCAGTCATTTTTTTCTGGACTGAGGATATTTTGATGCTGGGTTTAGTCTCACTTAACACTGGCAACACCTCTGTAGATGTTTAATTATCCTTTCCAGTGTGATTGGGTTCTCTTTGCAGAGCCTCATATCTGTTTCTTGAGGGTTCCTGGGGTGGTAGGGGAGTTCCTGGAGAGACAAGCCTGATTCATCAAGCAGTAACATTTTCCCACAACTCCCCATGCTCTAAGTTACCTTATTTCACCTGGCAGAGAGAAGACAGGGAGTTTTCTGTAGCAGGGGCTCTGTCTGCTTGCCTGGTTTCTGTTATAGAAGGCAGGGTGCAACTCTAGCAGTCTTCCTTCCCCTGATTGTCCTGTAGAATTATAGAGTCATAGAATACTTTGGATTGGAAGGGACCTTTAAAGGTCACCCAGTCCAAACTCCCCTGCAATGAGCAGGGACATCTTCAACTAGATCAGATTTCTCAGAACCCATTCCAACCTGACCTTGAATGTTTCTAGGGCTGGGTGCATCTACCATGTCTCTGGGTAATCTGTTCCAGTGTCTCACCACACTCATTGTAAACAATTTCTTCCTTAGATCAAGTATAAATCTTTCCTCTTTTAGTTTAAAGACAACTTTCCTGTAGGCCCCCCTTAAGTACTGAAAGGCCACAATAAGGTCTCTCTGGAGCCTTCTCTTCTCCAGGCTGAACAATCCCAACACCCTCAGCATGTTCTCATAGGAGAGGTGTCCCATCCCTCTGATCATTTTATGGCCCTCCTCCAGACCTGCTCTAACACCTCTATGTCTTCCTGGGCTGAGGGCTCCAGAGCTGGATGCAGTACTCTATGTGGGATTTCACCAGAGTGGAGCAGATGAGCAAAGCCTCCTTCTCTGACCTGCTGGCCACATATCTTCTGATGCAGCCCAGAATATGGTTGGCTTTCTGGGCTGTTAGTACATGTCGTTGGCTCATGTCCAGCTTTACATCCACTAGTATCCCCAAGTCCTTCTCAATGGGGTTGATCTTAATCTCTTCATCCCTCTGGCTGTATTGAAACCAGGGGTTGCCCTAACCCAGGTGCAGGACCTTGCACTTGGCCTTGTTGAACATCATGAGGGTCACACAAGCCCACTCCTCAAGTCTGTTCAGGTCCCTCTGGAGGGAATTCCTGCCTTTTAACAAATTAGTTGTGCCACTCAGATAATGTTGTCTGCAAACCTGCTGAGGGCATACTCAATCCCAATATGTCATTGATGAAAATGGACCCAATATGGACACCCAAGAGACACCACTTGTCACCAATCTCCCTCTGAGCATTGAGCCATTGACCACTAGCCTCCAGGTGCAACCATCCAACCAATTCCCCATGCACATGACAGTCCACCCATCAAAACCATATCTTTCCAATTTAGAATGAAGAATGTTGTGGGGATGGCGTCAAAGAGCTTACAGAAATTCAGATAGATGACAATTGTAGCTCTTACCTTGCCCACTGATCTAGTTGCTCCATTATAGGAAGCCACTATGTTGGTCAGGCAGGACTTGCCCTTGATGCAACCACGCTGGCTGTCTTGAATCATCATTGAGCTTTGGCCTTTTATGTCTTCTGTCTGTTTATGTGAACCACAGCTCTGTAACTTGCTGTGAAGCCTTCCAGAGACCATCTAATTTCTTTTGCCTCTTGAGCTCCATGAGGAGTTCTCTGGTCAACTTAGCTGGTCTTCTGCCCCACTTGCTTGACTATCAATATACTGGAATTTCTTCCTCCTGTGCTTTTAAAAGGTGGCTTCTAAAAAATGACCAGCACTGTGAACTCCTAAGCCCCCAAAAGCAAAGTCCCATGGTATTCTGCTAAGTAGTTCCCCGAATAGCTGCAAAGATACTTCAGCTTTTTTGTAGCCACTCTTTAAGTACTGGAATACTGTGATGACGTCCCCCCTAAGCACTCTTCTCTCCAGGGAGAAAAGGTCTAGCACCTTTAGTCTTTCATTATAGGACAGATTCTCCAGCCCTCCAATCGTCTTGGTGGCACTGCTTTGGACCTTCTCCCATATGTTTGCATCTTTCTGGAATTGTGGGGACCAGAACTGGACACAGTAATTCAGGTGTGGCCTGAAAAGAACTGAGTAGAGTGGGATGATCATATTTCTATTTTTGCTAGACGATACAGCCCAGGATGTGGTTTGTCTTTACTGCTGCAGCAGTGCCCTGCTGCAGCAGGGCCTTGTTCGCCTTTTTGTCCACGAGAACCTCCAGGTCCCTATGCAGATCCCAGACTGTACTGAGCTCTGTGGTTACTCCAATGCAGGTGCAGGATTTTTCACTTTGACTCCTTCAGAGGGTAACTTTATTTGCCTTTGGTTTTCTCTTTCTCCCTCTCTTTGGTTCTTGGCTGACTCACTGTTCCCCAAAGGACACAGCCACCACACCAACAAGAACAAACAAGTGACTGTACTGATGTAGTTTTGAAATGGCATTCTCAGAGGTAATAGGCCCGATACAATTTTTTATTTTGTGGCCCCTATTTGTTTCATAGTATTTCTTTTTTTTTTTTTTTTTTTTCAATCCTGTCTGGTAGTAGAGTCAACAAAGCTGTGAAGATACTGTGTTTATGTGCCAGCTCACTTCAGCGAAGTAGTGAATCTTTATGCGAATAGGCAAGTAAAAATTGAAACAGCTCTTAGGTATAAACCTTGTCTTCTATAGTGCTTAAATAATAAAAAGACTGCAGTAAAAAAAGAACATTGCTAGTAGCAATGAAAATATTATACAAATATAAAAGAATAGATTGAAGATGAGATGAAATAAAACAAAATACAAGCAGAAAAGCTGACATATTAGTTAGAAAAAGTGGAAAAGAGTGTAGAGGGACACATTATAAGACAGCTATGTAAGACAACCCCATAAATGATCACACATTTTGTAAGGACAGAGGCATTTCTTAAAATGAAAGAATTCAATGAATACAGCAAAATAAAATCCATAAGGTCTTCTTGAATTAATAATAAGGGTTTGCCTGCAGCATCTGCAATACTGTTATATATACCATTTGAACATAGCAAATGCTTTTTATACCAAGGTCTCTAGTTTAATCATTTTGGGGAAACATCCAGATTTTACACCTGAGTGCTTCAGTGCTAAATTACTTTTACATCAAGCCTATGTGATTTAAGGACACTTAATGTACTTATTTTATATTTTATTTATTCTAGTCAGAGCTCTAACAGTGGTTTCTTTTTCTTACATGAAACAGTTTAAGTCTAAAATACATAAGAGAAGAACTGGAAACAAACCCTTCTTTCTATATCACCCTTTTCCCATGCTAGAGAGAATGAGGCTGGCACTTGTACTTGGTGAGTCTGGCATTCTCATCAGCAAGCTCAACCAATTTTGAGATGAAAAATGGAGTTTGCTATTCCCATCCCACAACCATTTTACTCCCACTTTTAGGAAGAACTGTTAGATTTCCCAAAATCAGCAGAGTAATCAGTTAATATGTCAAACAAGTTAAGCATGTTTTAAACTACCACAGCATGTTTTCTAGCAACTGTGTTATTTGTGAATATGAAAAAATGAGGTAGTCCTGCTGCCTCATTGCTTAATTATTTATACACAGGCATTGTAAATTTTTTATGAAGATATGATACTATAATAAGGGTGAACACAGAAATAAATATAACTTGAATCTCAAAATGTAGGTGGCAAATAGCTTTGTCAAAATATCAAAACTATCCTGTATAGACCCTTCTCATTAAAATTGCTATGAAACTGTACAGTATGAGGCAAGGAGCAGGTCACACAACTCAGAATCTGTAAGAAAAAAAAAAAACCTGAAAGAGCTAGGAGTCAGCTTTTTCAGACTGCTTTCATGCTGCAGTTAATAGGGAAATCCGCAGCTTTTCAATAGTATGTTTAAAAAAAAAAGTAGATAAATATAAACTGCTACAATCATCATCTTAGGATCCAATGGCAAATTAAAAATATCCAGACAGGAAAAAAAAAGGGAAACAGAACACTACATAACCTCCTGTCCAGTCTCTCAAAGAGATCTCTCAGTCAGCTACCCCTGGTCATAATACCACTTCAGTCTGTTAAACTCATTGCAGAAAGTTAATACTCTTAAGCCAGGTAATAAACAAAGTGACCAAATTCTCACAAGATAATGAAATGTAGAATTTACTGAAATTTTATTCTGTTATCTATGTCTTGCACTTATTTTATAAGCACTTTTATTCTCTTAATTGAAATACAAAAAAAAAAACAACAATCATTATTCCAGTCTCACCATTATCAGCCATCTCTCTCTTCCTAAGAAGCACGAGTACTTTTCATGATAGTTTTCCACCTGCATTTTTTTCTCCCATTGCCAAGAACCCATTACTGTTGTATTCTTCATTTTCTGTATCAAAAAGCTCACCAGAAAGTTATTGCATAAAATTGTTGAACAGTTGACTTTTTCCAGCATATATTCAAGTAGGTATAATTTGTTGTTATCAGCATGTCCTAATTCTCCTACTTTATTACACAAGGAAGAAAACGGGAAGAGAAGAAAAGAGAAAATGAAAATTTTTCTCCCTTTCTGTCCCAATGGAAAATCAGTTATTTGGTTTAAAAAAGAGCAAGATCTAAGAACTTGATGGATTTATTAACCAGCAGTCAATTAATTACATATTCAGGGTCAATGTCTCCAATGCAAGAAATAAACCATATTTAATGAACATTACAACAATTGTAAATATCTTACTAAAAGTAATACCACACACAATCACAGGCAATCTGCTCTCCCAGACTTGTGGGTGATCCCTGCACTGCTTGGACAGAAGCAGGGGTTCTGGCTCCAGGGCCACCCCTGCCTACACCCCACACTTTCATACTGCTTATCAAGCTGACTTTTTCTTTGTAACAAAAGTCTCTTCGCAGTTCTCTGATAATTAATCCAGTTAAAGGTTACTCTCCTCTTTAATGCGAACAGTTTGGTGAATATTCCCTCCGAGGAATAGTCACAGCTATTGATGCTCTCACTGCTATCAGAAATATCTACTCTGACTATCTTCCTTTTCTTACTACCCATACACTTTCAACAAGTCTATCTCACAATATACATTAGACCTTTGATTTCTATGTATTCCTTTCCCTGTTGACTAGTCTTGGATATTTCTATGTGAATATATTATTTATGCTCCTTAACTTAAAACTCTCAGTTATGCCAATTAACTCATAAATATGCTTATATGCAAAGACTTCTGGTCCTTCCTGGTTATTTTGTGTACTTTTTACATACAATTATACTTTTCAGGAGACTGAAAATACACTTTGTTCCTGTCTGTGGTATGACCATTCCATTAAGAGATGTAACAAACTTCTTATCATTTGCTTTTCCTCAGACTGTTTGATTATATGCTTAGTTATGGCCTTATGTTTCCACCCACCACTGTTTACAGTTTAAAGACTTTCCCATGAGAGTTCTAAGCCTCTGTCTTTGTGACACAGAATCATTTCTACTCAACAGCCCTTGTGCTTTCCCAGCAACATAACCCACCCAGTCTTGACATATAACTGTTTGCCTTTCCCTACATATGCATTCTTGTGTGGGTCTAGAAAACTTCAATTAAAGAAGATAGCAGTATCCATTTTTCAAATCACTCATCTACTTATGGGTATTCTCCAAAGCACTATTAACATTCGGATGAGCGAACAGCACACCCACCACTGTTTACAGTTTAAAGACTTTCCCATGAGAGTTCTAAGCCTCTGTCTTTGTGACACAGAATCATTTCTACTCAACAGCCCTTGTGCTTTCCCAGCAACATAACCCACCCAGTCTTGACATATAACTGTTTGCCTTTCCCTACATATGCATTCTTGTGTGGGTCTAGAAAACTTCAATTAAAGAAGATAGCAGTATCCATTTTTCAAATCACTCATCTACTTATGGGTATTCTCCAAAGCACTATTAACATTCGGATGAGCGAACAGCACAGGGAAGTAGCAAATGAATTGAGGTGGAGCAGGATCTACTTTCAGAGCAGCCTGGGCTGCGATCTCAGCAGCTGTCTGAGGTAGCACATCATCCCAGGACTGCTGTTAGTCAAGTGAGTCAAAAGGCTCATACATTTCAGTCACTAGACAGCTACCAGTCACTACCCTTCATCTGCTCTTGAGTGTGGTGACTTTAACTCTGACAACCTTTGCTGTTCTCTTTGTTTCCTATCTGACATCAAGGTGGGACCATTAAACCAAGAAACATTTCAGCTGTTGATTTCAGCAATGAGAAGGTGGGAAATACCTAGCTCTAATTAAGGATAACACTAGTTTCTTCCTATGTTACAATACCTTCCTTTTTGTTTTTCCTTCTCTAGCTGCCTCATTTATGTTTCCTTTGAAGTCTGACTGAGTGCCACCAGGAGTTACCATAATCACAAATGCTGGCCACCATCTTCTAATGGTTCACTACCTGTTTCCTAGAAGACTCCAAATGGAAGTTTACTTGGCAGATGGTGTCTTCATGTCCTTAAGTGTTAGGGAAATGCTGACCACAACCTGTGCAACTAATCTACATAGTAGAATGCAGACTCTGGTTGTGTTTCTAGAAGAAACTTTTGCAGGTGCAACAAGAGACAGTCTTATCAGCAATATTATATGTGAAGATTTTATCTTTGCAATAAATGGAAAACCTTTGTTTTGCAGGCTCTCTTCCTGTGGATTCCCTCACAAAATTTGACTGCTGTTTCTGTTGGCTAAACTCATGATTTATTATGCAATGTTAAAAAAAGCTCAACAACAAAACAAAAGATGTGATTGGAAAAACTGTATTTCTAATTATAAAGAGCATACAGATTAAACATCTAGTTTACTATCACCAAGGTTTATCACAGAGGTGGAAGTAATATGATTTTATGGCTTACAACACCCTGTTCGGTTGTACAGTTCTTGCTCTTATTTTACTATTTAGGCTATTAATTCTGGATTAGCTTACTTAGATAAAGAAAATTAACCAGATAAACAGCAGTTTTGATAGACTTTCCATGGAAATGTACTGTTATATAGCTATGACCTTCAAATTCACACCTCAGATAATTGTTTAATAATTTCCACAGAGGAATATGAGCTAAATGTGTTATAAACTTAAATCAAATTAGTGTAGATACTCATGTTGCTATTGGAATAAAAAACCCATAAAAACAAACAAACAAAAACCACAAAACAACACAGTTTTAGTGTCTTCCACAAGATTGTCATTTATTTTTTTCATTCCAAAAAGTGTAGAACAATGCCAATATGACCAAAAAAAGGTAATTTACTAAAGTGGCTTAATTTGCGCTTTTTTGCTTTTAGATTGTCCTTTAATGTTCTACCTCAGTAGCTGAGAAATGGCTATCTGCAAAAAACATCTAGAATCACTGAAAATCTTGTAATTTATCAAGCTAAAAGTATGTTTCACTATTTTAAACAATGTGTATGAAAGGAAAATAATTTATCCTTTGAACTGTTATTCAAAAGTGTATACATAAACTGTTATGCTAGAAGTATTGGTAAGCCATAAGACAGATTCTTTCAATACTTCAAATTATGTATATGAAAATTTAATGTAAATTACTGCATATAGTTTTTATGTAAATATACCTTTATTGTAGGCCTGTGTCAGGTTTTTTTTTAATTAGCATCCAATTTAAGTCATGCGCACCTTAGCCACAAAATTGCCCTGTGATAGAACTGAACATACATTGAAGACATATTTTTTTTACTTATTTTTTACTGGTGTAATATAAATATGGAAGTTTTTACTTTATGAAAACAAAAGACTACAGGCTTGAATTCTGCCCCCACACTGACCCCACACCCTTTCTTATTCTTTTGATTTTGCTGTCTAAGGAATGTCTCAAAGAGTTTTTTAAGTTTGTTTTTTTTTTTTTTTTCAAAAAGAAACATTAACTTTTCCAAAGTGCATCTATGATAAGCATATTATTTTGCAACTATTTTTTAGCTCAATCCTTTTATTATGTCACAGGAATAATCCTAGTCATATATATGTAAAATGGGATCTAGTTGCACCTGGTGTTTTTTACTGGCTGAAATGACAGGCAGTTGGATCTTTCATAACTGGCTGTAGAGGCTATTGTGTCGTGTTGAGTGATCGGCCCCTGTACCATTGTGCCTCCCTACCGCTATCAGAGCTTATTTCCAATATCACTAATTTTAGTCAGATGATAACACATTTGTCTTTTCACACAAGAACAGGAAGAACATAATGAACAGCACAGCTGCTCACTGTGTCTGTTTTTCATTTCTATTGAATAAGGACAATAGCAACATGTTTTACTGTCAGAAATAAAAAAGCAGTAGTTAATATGCAACAGAGCAAAGTGAACCCCATATTTGGATTAAAAGAGTATCTAGCAAGCACTGAGACAAGGGTTTATATATTTTTTTAACAATTTTCAAGTGCTAGACTAAAACTTTTCACTTTCTGCCCATGCTGTTTCTGCATGCCTGTATTTGGAGAGAACTGGCAGTCATACGCTAGAAGTGTGGATGACCCCAGACATGTATATCGTCTACAGGCAGTATGGTCCACAGGCAGAGTGACTACCCTTCCTATGGAGCAGAAAGCCCAGTATGTCAGAGTGTAACAAATGCAGGCGCATGTCTTACTCTGCTTTTTCTCAAGCACCACTTACACTCTACATTGCTGTCAGGAAAAAAAAATAGAGCAGGATGTCTACAGTGAGAATAAAGGGGAGGTTTAAGGCAAAATCTGAAGGAGCACTGCTTTCAGCTATAGTTAGTCATCACAGGGCAGCTTACTCTTACCCAGCCTTTAAAAGCTTGGTTGAAGGTCCATGGTCTGTTACTTCAGTGGGATTCACTGCATAAGAGACTTGCTATTGTAGCAAAGGGCAAACCCAGGTGAAATGAAAGATGCATTATACTAGACCTTGGTCAGTACTGAAGGCAGTAAAGCACAATTCCTTCAAGGAACTACTTGTAGTGAACACATCAGACATACATAAGTTAAACATGGAAACAGAAGCAAAGAAATTTTCAACAGGAAAAGAAAAATAGAGTCCCAACAAACAAAGGCACTTGTTTTTTC
>VZTM01020716.1:3414-73947 GCA_013400555.1 Jacana jacana
CCCTCATGAATAAAAAATAGAGGGGGGGATGTTTAATTAAAAAGAAGTGCATGTTACTTCACCAATAAGGTATTTGGGACCTGGGCCTGGAAAGCTAGGAGAGCAAAGGTGTTTCTGGGAGAGGTTTCTGCTGTTGTCTTTCAAAGTCACTTTCACTGGAGCTAACCAAGCTTAAAAAGGGCATTGGACTAAGCTCTTTCCTGAACAGTGGAAGCTAGGATCTGGCTGGATCTCTGTAGTGCCCCGTTGCTGAGGAACATCTACTTCAGCAAGTTGCTGTCTGGCTTCTGCTCAGGAAACCAGCACTTGACAAGAGCAATCTTTCCATCTGCTGCTCTGCTCAGTCAGTGTCTGGCAGACCCTGTGGCAGAGAGAGTGAGTGATTTTTCTAAACTGATAAAGTTCCTTGACCTGAATTAGTCAAGAAACAGACTGTTGTATGAAACAGATGTTGCTTTTGTCTATTCTGGGCATGGATTGCATCTTTTTGATCAGGGTTAGAATTCTTCTCAGAACAAAATGGAGTAGTATAAGACAATCCACACCACAGAAAATCATTTATGTTTTATAAATTATATTATTCAGACAAGCATATATTCCACGTACACCAGCGCACACTTTCCTTTGTCTAATATGTCTGCGACATTATAAAACACCAGTTGCTGTAGTATTTAGGTATTAGGGTCCTCAGCTTCAGATGGCTGCAGAAGGGACATGGGCTTGATAGCTTTTCAACCCTGAAGTAGGTTTTGCACTGATGAAGTGTTCCATTGCATTAAGAGTTGGCAAAAGCCCAAGGCCAACTGTAGTCCTCTAGTAATTTGAAATATAGTTCTGTGAGCAGTGGAATTATAAGGTGTGATTTCCTTTAAATTTTGGAGTGTGACTGGGTATTCTACATCTAATAAAATACCTGCTTCAATTGAAATTTTTTTCTACAGTCTGAACATCCATAATATCTCTTTCACACATGTATTTTCTGGTGTGTAATGAGAGGTGAGACCATGTTGCAGCTTTCCCCTCATATAGGGATACTTAGTAAGCTCTCTCTATTCCACCTGGCTGCCTCCTTTCACAAAGCTTGTAGGAATTTAATATCCTTGAGAGGCCTGTGATCCTGTCTTGTTTGATTGACACTGGCCAATATACTAAAAAGGTATGGAAAGGGGGCAGTCAGTTACCAAGCTAGCACTTGCACACAAAGTAGACAGAATGATTACCTACACTGTGTTTCCTTGGGAAACCAAGGAAAAAAAAAAAGGTTTTATGGCAAATCCAGTGACAAACATGCTTTGGATTGTTCAGATTTAAATCTATTCTCATTTTCTCATGATGTGGTGCTTGGGGATTTTTTCTTTCTATCTCTGGATAAAGCAAATTAATACTTTTTTTTTTTTTTTAATCTAAATAGATGCTCCAAAACATTCCAATACTTCCTCTCCAGTTTTAATTGCTTTCCATGCACAGGAGACTCTGAATCTGCATAACCTAAGCCATACCATGATTTTTGAAAAACAAATTTTGGCGCTGTTGGTACTGTATTTCAGTGAAGAGCACGGTCCCCAGGCGTTCCACTGCTGTGCATTTGCACGCAGGTTAGCCTTCTGCAGAGCCTTCACAGGATAAGCACTTTGGCTTTTCTCGTTTACATGCTGTTTGCTGCGTGTATTCTCTTTGTTTACAACTCCAACGTATGTGAATCCTGATAGGTTAAATGGAAGGGAAGACTAGCATCAGCCGCAGAGCTGCTGCCTGACCTAATCCAGCACACACGTCTTGCTTGTAGAAAAGCCCAGTCATTTTTCACCAGCACTTTGAGGTACATTCAAATCTGCTTTGGCATCTGTCCAGCCCTGCATAATATCAAGCAGGGGACGTCCTGTCTGAGAGAACAGATTGTTAGTTCAATTATATTCCTGAAATTGAGTTAAATTTCCATGAAATCTGCTTCGAATGTGAAGAACCCTAGGGGAATGGGGATTTTTGTTTGTTTGTTTGACTTATATTATAGCAATTGGGCATACTAAATGAGATGCATTGTATGAACACATGTTCTGTGCGCTGTTCATGGCTGCTTATCTCGTGTATTTGATAACAGGGTGAAGTAAGTAAATTGATAGTGCTGCCACCTAAAGACAAAAGGATGTTACACAGCTTGATGAGAATGGTGGAGAGCCTTGGACTTGCCTAAAATTTTGTTCATAATGTTATATTGTAATTAAAGGGAATATAGAAAAGTCCTAAGTTGCTTCCTGATATGATTAATGACAACTCTTCATTAATGGTGATCAAATTCTATATAAGTGACCTGGGTTCCAACATACAAACAGTCCTTCAGTATCTTTGGTTACAAATGCTGCCTTGGGGCCATTGCTAATCTTACTGGACTGAGAAGTTTTATCTTGATAGTTGGGATCATGTCTGGTGTATTGAAAAGAATGGTAGCCTTACTGTAATACACAGCATTTAGTTAATTTTTTTGGTAAAAGGACAGATGGTGCAGTTTTTCTGGCAAAGAGCCAAGCTTCCATATGGTACAATAGTGTTCTGTATTAATTCTAGTGTTGTTTCATTGAAATATGACATTCTGGTCAAATGCAAAACATTCGTGCTCAGTTTTATATTTTTACCTTTGTTTTCTCTGTTAATTTTTATTTATTCTCAGAAGTATAAAAGCCATCTCCTCCATCTGCCAGTTTTATCTTTCCACATACACTGAATGTTTATTTTCCTCCTCATCTCTCAGATTGCCTACGTATCTTAAGTGAAAACTGGCTGTAACACCCAGAGTTAGATTCTGCCATTCCACAACATAGCAATAAGACGTACTTTCAGATTTTCCCACTGATTTTCATCAGGTGAAGCTTCTATTTTTATCATGTAAAGGGTGACAGAAATCAGATTTTTTAATTTTTTAGTGCTCTCTTTTTTGAAACATCTCAGTAAAGAGCCTTAGTAAAGGCTTTTGCCTGGAGTAATCTGACTGGATGTTTGTTCCATTCATGTGTAACTGAATGCCACCTTCTTGCCTCTAGGAAACATGGAATGTTGCCTGTCATTGTCTGTGGTTTTTATTTCTTGTCAACAATTTCTATGTGAATTTTATATGGGGATAATAAAGTAGGCTGAATAGCGCATATTCCTAAATTATTTGCAAGCTGTATTAAAGAGAAAAAGTGCAGCAATTAGGGAGTGTCTCACAAACTAATCAGAATAAATAAATAAAAAAAAAAACATATAAACAAAGGTTAAATCACTTAATGACTTAATCAGGTTAGTGTGATAAAGATACTTGGCTAGATGGGAAAAAAAACCACCAAACCCTAAATAAATACAGTGAATTTGAAAGAAATTGCATGCAAGCTGCCAGGAGGATGAAAATTTGGGGTTTGTAAAAGCCACAGAGAATTGCCATCCATGCATCACTGAAGACCAGGCAAGCCAAGACAGTCACATCACAGTTTTGACAATGGTCATAAAACACAAACCACTGTAGAACAGCATGAGCTCTTCAATAGCCACACTAAATCCACATAAAGCTGCCTTTTCCTCTCCAAAGTCCTGGTAAGCTGAAGCATTAAAATTGTTCCAAATGCATGTTTTCAAAACTTTACATCATTGGCTGACATCAGACCTCTAGTACTACTCTGTTATGGACATCAAGCTCAATAGATAAGATGCTAATAAATTAAAGGCAATGAAGGTCAACCCGAGCCTTACTAAAATCATCAGGAACTCCTGCTAACATTTTTATTTCAAAAAAGGACAATTCATGAATTTGAGCTCCAGTGGGTGACAGGAGTTGTGGATTTCTTTCTTTTCCAACCACAAGTAGACTATTGGTACATCTTTATTCATCCTCTTACGTATGCAAAAGAAAAATGGCATTCAATTATTCTTGTGAGGCAGACAATTTTTAGTAGACAAAATGAATAAGAACATACAAAAAAACTTTGCAGTTGACTGTGGAAGACAATTATTAGGTAAAATAGTGAAATTTACAGTTATTTTTAAAAACAGGACTGCAGAAATTTGGCCACATTTCAGAAGTAATTTATGTGTCTTGAGATACAGAATTAGAAGTCAGATGGGATATGCAGGAGTTCTCTGAAAGGTGCTTAGCTATGTATTTTTGAAAATCCCATCCATATCTTGTCTTCTAAATACATTGTAAACTGTATTTTTCCTGACTTTTCCTGATTCAGTCAGTGATGACCACATTTTTGTCAAATCAACAGTTCAGGGCCAAGCCTTGATAAAAGAAAAAGCAGAGGTTTGGTGTCTCAGTTATATCAGAAGTCTTTTGCACAGCTCTGGCAGCACAGAAAAGCTGTTAAGGTTTTTTTCAATGAATTAGAGGACTTACATTCAAAAAATCCTTTCTATTACTCAAGGCTTCATAGATATTTTAGGGCTTAAGTTAATGCTTACCCGAGTCTCTTAAATGTGTAGACAATAGGGAAATTACAAGAGTGCATGTAAATTTAACCATCTGACAGGTGACTTGGGTAGCCAAATTTGAAAAGGAGCACTCGGAAGAAAAACATGCATATTGCTCATTCCCTTGAGCTCTTTTGTCCAAAAGCTGGTTCCTGGATGGCAATGAACCATGAAGTACTAGGTGATAAAAATATTTAAAGGAGAGCTTAGACCAGTAAGTACTCTTGACTTTCTAAGGGATCAAAGCAAAACCAAAAGAGAAAAACTTCAACTGTATTTGTCTGAGAAGTACCTCGAGCATTTCTCAGAGTCTCTAAACATTAGTATTCCAAATGTATCTGCAAGTGCAGTGGTATGAGGCAGTGGCATGGGAATGTGACTAATTTAATAGCAGCTTCTGCTCTGAGCCTTCTGAGAAATATCTCTTTCTGGTTCCCACTTTACTCTGTGCTTTCTGGGTGGGCTTTAACTCATATCTTCCTAACTTAAATGCTTGTATGGTCCCAGCAAAGGAGAATCTCATAAACTAGAGACAGTCATCTGTCCTCATCCATCTGAGTGTCCTAAACAGCGGTTTGCAAAGTCAAGATACTTTCTGCCAGATTTCCTTCTTGTCCTAGGATCCTTTCCTTCTCATTTACTTGTGTCCAGGTTTGAGAAAATGGGTTTAATTTTCTAACCACCAGCAAGACTATACCCTGGTGGACAGGAAATGCTCAGAGGAGGTGGAGGATTAAATTCCATCATGTTGAGTAGGAACAGGAACGGGGTTCCTGCTTCCCTGGTGCACATTCTGCTCCTGAAAACCTAGAGAACTGCCTTCTCTGAGGCAGCTACGGTTTTTACCAAGGGTGGAAAGGCCATGCTTTGTGCAGAGCTCAGTCGCAACCTCTCAGTCTGTTTCTGTGCAAGGCATGAGCTTCACCAACGAGGGCACATCCCGAAGGGGTCAGAAGTGTCTACTTTTCTGTATCCTAAATGTTTAGGAGAGCAAGGTCATCTCCACATCTTGGGTGACCAAATGAACATGTTGTTTGGGAGGTGTAGTCGTGGGATGTTGGACACTTTGGGTAAAAAATAAATACTTTTCTCACAAGTATGTGTAAGGTCATTTTACAATTACTGTTTCTGGCACCCAAGGTGTGCCAATGTTGTTCTGTGTGCACCTAAATGCCATTTGAGCCTTAAAGTTAGCCCTTCCCAGATTTGCAGTGTAACTTGATGTTTGACCATATGCAAAGGTATTTGAATAAATTTGACCTTGGAGAGCATTTCTTGATTGCCTTTGTTTGCGTTCATATCGTCTGCAGCATGGGACAGGACTGCCTCCTACCGCATAGAACCAATGTCCAACTGAAAGGGGCCTCTTGAGTGCTGCTGTGGCACTCCCTCCTCCTTCAATTTGTGCTCAGATACCTTTCTTCCCTGAGACTGTTGTATATTATTTGCATCATGACCGTACTTACATAAGATCTCCAGTCAGTTTGATCATGCTCATGGCCCCAGAAAATATTACCGTAAAAGCCACATAGCAGAATTTTAAATATTCTTCCTCCTTACCATCACCTGACCATGATTCAGGAATTTAATGGATGAGCAGGAAAATGTAAACATAGAATTGGTTATTTTCTCAGGGGGGTTAACTTGTTTACAGGCACTGCTTGTGGTATGAAAGCCTGAGAGCCATTAACCCAACACAGTTTAAAACTTACAGCTGAAAATGTGCTCTGCGGTTTTTAATATTCACAGAAATCGAGGTACACAATTCTCCAGTTCAGATTTGTTACACTTCTTTTTTTTAACTTATCTTCGTACTCAGTCTCACTGACTGAATGGAGGAGCATCTGTAGATTTCAAAGCAAATTTTTGTACATCTGTAGCTGAAACTGTCTCAAGTTCCTATTAAATCAGATAATTCTTATCAGATATCCTTGAAGATGATAAGAGGATCAATGCTGTCAGCAAGTGCAAGGCAGCAGAAAAATACAGTTGGGTGAAAAACAGCTTCATTGTAATGCAAAAAACATCTCGGTGTCCCAGCCATTCTGGGAGTGCATGTGCAAGAGTTTGAGTGATTCGAATGCAGGATTCCTGATACAATAATTTCTGCCATGCGTGAGACCCGAAATGATTACTTGTCCCTGTAGGGTAAATGGACCTGCTCATCATGCAGATCTTTGTAGAGATAATGTATACACCTGTTTGGAAGATTTAATAGTTGTGGTTGAAATACCAGGTCTGAAGCTCAAGGGTTAGGAGGGATGGTTAAGCTTTAAAATCACTTGGAAGCAGCTGATTTTAAGTTGCCATGGCAAAGGATTTTCAGACAATGAGAAGCTTTTACATTAATATCTTTGTAAGCCTTGTTGTGATAGAATTGTCTCTGTGAAGAGCAGTTTCTTTCTTGCTCCTGCTGACTGATAAAATCATACAGTAATTATCTGGTGCCATAATGATTTTTGGGTTTCTTCTCTGAGGGTTTTGCCACTGGTTTGGAGATTCTGTCTCTGGTAGATTTTTTATAATAGGAAACTGCATTATTCAATATTTTCATATCAAAAAATTATCAAGAGCCCCTCTGTGTTTGCAGAAAATACCGAGGTATGGAAATGGCAGTGATTTTCAATTGTGTTGGTTTATTAATTTTGAACAATAACTAAATAAAACCTATCTGTGCTTTGCTTTGCTTTGCTTGTTTTGTTTTGTTTTGTTTTTACTACAGGGCTAACATGGCTCAAGTTTTTTGCAGCATATACTTTGCAGTTAGGTTCTACATTCCTCTGTCTTCCTCAGCAGCTAAAATGCAGGTTTGAAAAAGCATGTCCCATCTAAAATTAGGCTGAAATGAGAAAAGCAGGGGATATTTGTAGAGAATTTTGTGGGGGACTAATTCTGTTCCCCTTTGGGGAGTAGAGAGGGTATTATCCACTCTTTCTCAAGATGTTTTGGAGTTGTCCTGGTTGTTGCTGGTTAAAGCTAAGGAGCAGAACCAGGACCCAGTTTGGTGGTGAGCTTGGCGACAGTTGGTCACTCGTGGGCATTGAATCTCAGCACTGAGAGGTTCAAAAGCCAGTGCTATTATTGCCATTTATCTATGCCAGCCTGCCCAGAAGCTGACAGCTGATGCAAATGGGGTTGGTGGCACATTCGGTATGTCAGGAGCTGGGAACATTTGATACCTGCGTCTGTTCACTGCCAGCTCCCAAGAGGCTCTTTTTTAGATGTTTTGGAGTTACATTTTCCTGAGATGCCACTTTTCTTGCTGGCTGTAGAGGCAGGCAGGATGCAAAAGGGGAAGTTTCCAGGCCAGGAAAGGGCTTTGGGGAAAGCAGCACTGAATCTCTGATGCTCACGCCCAGTGGCACTATTGAAATTTAATGGGCTTCAGGACATCAAGTGAGCTGTATTTGTTCTGACACACTTTTAATTAAGGTTTTTATCAAATTCTTTTTAGTTGAACTTTTACTTGACGTTGACCATTCCTTGTTTGGGACTCTGCAGGTCTGGAAAGCTTTCAGATAGGGCTTTAATTGGAGGCTTTTCGCTGTAATTATTAGTTGCATATTACACAGGAACGAAGCCGATTCTTTAAAGTTAGCAGAGTATAAGCACTTCATACACTCAGCTGCGCTGCTAATGCACAGGACTGGGATCTGCTTTACAATACATCACCTCCACTGTCTGTACTGCAACAGACAGGCTATTTACACAGTTTAGTGACAGCAGCAGCACACAAGTAATTGGGACCTGACAACTCTCTGTGGCTACCATTAATTTAGTGCTAGATTTTAGTTATAGCAGGTACCCAAGTGCCATAACAACATACAAGCATATTTAATCATAAACAGATTGGTTGGATTGCATAAATAGATCAATTGGATTAATCTCAAGTCCATATATTTTAAGACTAAAGTGCTATTAGTTAGGCAGAAACACGGAGCTAACTGATGCACATGTATGGAAACGAATACTTTGTGCAACCGTATGAGCTGTTAGTTGTTAACTCTTTCAAATCAACTAAAATATTTTAAGGTGAGTAAAATGAATAATGTAGGAAAGCTTGAGAGAGAAATGAAATCATTTGTAAGATTAACGATGCATTTTAAAGGTCCCCCCAAAAATAGCCCAAAGTTACAATAAAAAAATAAAATAAAAAAAAAAGATAAAAAAAAAGCAAAACTATGTTGAAAGAAGATTTAGTAATAACTGGGAGAAAAAAAACATATCTGAAATTAAGGTTGCTGAATAGTGGGTGGAGATAAGCTCATTTTATGTAACAAGATAATTTAAAAAGTAAAATACAAAAATAGATTGGGAACTAAGAAATAACTGCATTGCAGCTTTCACATATTCACACCTCTTCAAAAAAGCTTGAAGTCTATAATTTAAAGCAGCAATGAGGAACTATTCACCTGGTATGGGAGCACAGCAGGGCTTAAATTCTTCAATCTTTCTTCCATCGTGCAACTGAAAATATGCTCATCACACGGCCAAAGAGCTGGTATCCCCTTCCTATCTGTTGCAAGATGTGGGTAGAAAACATTGCAGAATGTGTTTGTAGTCAGGCAATAAGAGGAGTTCTCTATGTGCACAGGAAGATGAATAACAAGAAGGATGGCATTGCAGTTCCTGCAGCCCTTGCCCCGCTCCCTTCCCTCCTAAAGGACATGTAGAGAAGACATTGCACGCCTGAGACATGGATTTATTGGAGGGTTCAATCCATAGATAGACACTTCCCAAAGTGCAGAATGGCTTTCTAAGATAGAAAGATGCTGTTTGATTTTCATTCTGCCATGCCCCAGTCCTCTCTAAAGCCGTTGGCTGGTTTGAGCAGGAAGTATTGGAGCTACTATTGATCTGAGTGTCTAAGATGGCCATTTACTCAGAGGAGGGAGTCCTTTGTTTAGGACTTTGTAAGTTTAGATTTAAGTAAACTTTGTAACTTTAGATTTAAAATAACTATATCCTTTTAAGAGTAGATAGTACCACTGCTTTTTAAAGTTGTGTCAATTGGGTTTGCATTTTCTAAAGAAATCAGTTGCAATCCTATATGTTTGATATTAGGAAGAAATTCTTCACTGTGAGGATGCTGAGACCCTGGAACAGGTTGCTTGGAGACATTGTGGTTGCCCAGTCCCTGGAAATGTTCGAGGCCCAGCTGGATGGGGCTTTGAGCAACCTTCTCTAGTGGGAGGTGTCCTTGCCCATGGCAGGGTTTGGAACTTGATGACCTTTAAGGTCCCTTCCAACCCAAACCATTCTATGATATAGAAAAGCAAAAGCAATTTCTGCTGAATTGATTCTCAGGGGTAGGAAGCTATGAATCACCCAGTAGTTGTAAAGGGCATCAGCCAAACAGGCACCTAGCCAAATAACTAGAAAATATTTTTCAGAAACTTTTCAGATGTCCAGTTGTCACTGAATCACACTAGGTACAGGAAATTTGCACTGCTGGGACAGTGTTTTGATCTGTCATGGCTAACTGAGAATGCATACGACTTGACGTAGGTAATAAGCACAATATCATGAAGCTGTTAATTCTGTGACTTAAATGATTAATCGTGTAACATGTAAGATTTTTTGAAATATATATGTACCAACATACCTGTTGTCATTGTAATAATAATAGAAGTGACCATGAGAGAGCAACTATGGTAGAAAAATAATGCTAGAAGACTGGCAACTGGAATTCTCAGTTATGACTAATGAAGACGTGAGCAGAGACGTGGCTTTCAGTTTGTTATGCTCAACTTTGGTCAATGATCTATAGTGTACAGTTATTTATGTAGTAAATAAAAACCTGCAAATACTGCTTTTCTATTACTATGCATATCCCTTGTGTGGGAGCGCTGCTTCTGCAGGAGTGCTGCTGCTGAACAGGTGTCATCCTCCCTCACTCCCACACAGCTTCCAAATCAGAATCATTTGTAGTTCTTATAAGCACGACACCCTGGAAATATATGAGTAAACATTCCCCCAATACAGTATTAAATTAGTATTCTGCACCATATACAGCAATCCTACAAGGCATATGCGTGTCTATGGGATAAGTATATGTATACATCCAATTGATAAACGTGGATGCAGAGTTTTGTCAGGTATTGACAATATTTCAACTTAACAACTGGCAATTTCTGATTTAGGATAAAAACAAGAAATAAAGACTATGTCTGTATTGCCAGAACACTGTAAGAGTTATGTGGGATTTGTGTCATACTTTATGGTAATGTTCAGAAATCCAAAGTATGTCACTGGTCCGTGGATGCTTGGAGGAAAATGGTATGAATTTTCCTCCATGAATTTGGTATCATACTGTACCATTATCCAACATAAGAAAAAAAAAAGCTTCCATGTGGTTACCTCTTGCATGCTAAACAATAGGAATGGGTTGGAGGTAGGGAAAATTAAACTGATTCATAGCTCAGTATATTATAAGGTTTAAACTGGAAACCTACCACTTCTTTGAGCAACGGTAACTTGCATCTGGTAGAAACTTGCACTGTGGCAATTTCAGTTATTTATAGGGATACTGAGGAAACCATTGCCTACTGCCAGAAACTGCAAATGCTTTCTCATCTATTTTGGCTAGGTGGCATGCTTTACGAAAACTTCTGCAAACCATTTTTATAATGCTTTTTGCATTTTTTCCCTCTGCTTCTCTTTTTTATGGCTTCTCCAATAACGATGCCAGTTTATACATAATTCAATTTAATTTGGATTAATCCTATTTTTATCACTTTGCAAATTACCTCGTGGATGAAAGAATAAAACAATATTTTTACATAAAAATACATTGATTCTGAAGATCTTCATATCCACCTTCTGTAGTGCTAGTTTAATATACCCTACTGTACAGTACCACCACAGGATTGGAAGAGTGGCAAAGTTTGGGGTTTTTTATCACGTCTATTCCATTCTCATGGCATGTGAAAGAAATGTGTTGCTTTTTATCTTATGTGCTTAAATGACATCCTTCTGACCTATGCAGACAATATTTTCATTATCTTGTTTGTATTAAATGTGTTTAATACCAACATTTTGAAATATTATTTGGCTGTTCTCCTTTTACAACTGATGCTTGTCTTCAGAGAGTGATTTATGGACAGTTTGAAATGTAGACATTGCATGCCCAACTTGGATCAAACTAAGCATAACTGTGAGAGCTGCCAATGAAAGCCCTTGTTCAAGAATACAAAATAAAAGTATCTTGTCATCTTTATATAGAAAACCAAAGTCTGCAATGCAGTAGTTGTTGACATTATCCTGATAGCTTAGCCTCTAATTCTTCAATACAGCAATCATGTTGTTACTGTTTATTTGTGCACAGTAGTCTTGGTCATGGATCAGGCTCCAACTCAGTTAGACTGTGTAAAGAGACAGTTTATGATGGTAAACTAGCAGTGTTGTGAATACTAGCCTCCAGCTGTGAGTAAATTCTGACTTTTATGTCATGTAAATATTGCTGTGTTAGTTCAAGTATCAATCAAATGAAAAAAGGCATTATGAATTTTCAGGTTTGGTTTAAAGGAAGAGGATTCCTGATCTCAGACTTGTTCTTTTTACCTACTTGTTTCACTTGTGGTAGAGTTCTTCTAATTACTAGGGGTTTTTTAATATTCCACCACTGAAGAAAAAATTGCATATTGTTGAATATTTGAGAATTATATAAACTGATATTCTTATTGTAGCTTGTGAGATTAAAGAGAAATGGCATATACCTGGAACATTCATAGTCTTGGGCTCTATTTGTATTGCTGGCTGTTTGGGGCAGGGGTTATTTCTTATTCTTTATGTGCATAGAAAATGAAACCTATTGAAAGAAACCTAATGAAAAAGGCATTTCTCTATGAATGACTAATGCTAAAATATATGCAATCCCTTTCTAGAATTGTATTGGTCTCAAAATGAGGCTCCAAGCAAATTTCTGAACCTCAATTTGAACAGAGCATTGTTCCAGCTAATCGTATGCTGCAAAAAGAAACTTGAAAACAAGGGAAAAACATTTTTTTCTAGCCGTAGGTAACACCAATCTTGATAGCTTGATAGCCTGGTGTTAGTAATTCGAAAAGGAAAAGAAAAATAGAAAAAAAATCCACAGGTCATTAGTTCTAAGATGTTTATCAAGGAGATGGCTAGCAGCTAAAAGGGACTCTTTTCATTATTTTCCATACATGGGTAAGATTTCCAGGAGAAGAGAAAGACTGCCTTGTTTAGAATTATTGCAATATTTACGTAACCTCTGAGTACTGAGAATAAGAATTTTGTATTATTGCATGACTAAGAGAAACGAGGTTGGGAAAGATCTGAAGATTCTTTTTGTTCAGGCTGGTCTGCTTGTTGTGCCAAGCAGATCCCAGACTGCCCACCTGGGAGTGCAAAATGCATTAGAAAACGCAAGGCAACAACCTGAGCCTGCGTACGGAACCCGCTGAAGCTGGGAGCTAACGAACAACTGAGATGACAACGGTTTTCGGACTAATGTGCTCTGACTTTGAGAACCCTCATGAACTAAGAAGTATTTTAACCATTCCAAAAATATTATTATACTCTGCCCCACTTAAGCATTTCAAATGGCTACGAAAATGCTCGTTTTGCCATAACCAACATATTGTATAAGTATAGAAAAAAAATGAATATTTTTTCTCTGTTTCTGCTAAAAGCAGGGGCTCTTTTGAATATTATGATACATTTTAATTTCAGCATCCTAAAGTATTCAAATTGAAGAGAAATGAAGCGATGTTCATAGAACATATTTTATTAATTTAGCATTGTATGATCTTAGTTGCATGAGTATTATTTCTGCTAGACTACGTGCTAAGAAAATTAGGTCAGTATGAAATCCAGTCAGTAATATTTTAGCAGATTCCTTTACAAAAACAAGATGCCATAGAATTTCTTAAAAAATGCCTACAACAGTAAACCGAGCCCGAGTGCCTTCCTCTACATGTAGTGTGTGTTTGCAGTATATCTTACATACTGAAGAAGATACATATCCCTAGGTTATATCCTTTTGGAAATCGATTGAAGCTGATGCTGTAAGCTTCTGAAAAGTGTATGCAGCATCTGTCATGCTTAATATGCATGAGCAGTAGATTGCAAAAAGGAGAGTACAGTCTCAACGGTAAATTACTTCCCTGGTGCAAGATAAGGTAAGGCTTTTAGATGCCAGAAGGGGACATTGAACTATCCTCCTCAAGAGAGAAAAAAAGACGGAACAAGTAAAAAACTGTTCCCATATAAATGAAGACAGTACATTCCTAACACACATTTTGTTGATGTTTACATCTGAACTAGACAAATTCTCAGGATGGAAAATACAGTTTTCATCTCTCCTCAGTCCTTAAATTGAACTTCAGATTGCAAGATGGAAAATCATTATTAGAGAATTGGTCTAGGAGTGAGCATGAACCTGATTTTCTAGTTCAACAAAAGACTTGTTCAATCATGTAGCTGTGTGTGAAAGATGATGTAGAGTGCTACCAGCCTGTAAAGGCATGGCTCTATACTCATTCAGCACAGAGGTAAATAATTTAGCCAGATGCAAAGCAGTGAGATAAGGCTTTAAAAAAAAAGGTAATCCCCTTATTTTGAACAACCGAGTATGTCATGTCACTTGTTCAAGGTGTGTTCCTGATGTTTTAAACATTGGATGATGTGTTTAGGGTCGACTCTCCAAGTTTTGACAAGTATGCTTTTTCACTTACTGGCCTTGGCGTGTCTAGTGGACCCAACTATTGATCTGAGTTGAAACAGGCAGACTGATTCAAAAAGAAATTGAGATGCCAGTAAGGCGTTTATCAAGGAGGAAAATATTATCATTATTTTTGCTTAGATTAGGAAGCTGAGAGCTAAGAAAATAATCAGGGAAGCAAAAAAAAAAAAGATAGGAAAAAAAAAAGACAAAGCATGTAAGAATGATCCTAATGCAGCAGATAGTTGTTCTGGTCTGGTGGATATACTATGCTACGGTATCTGAAGCAGTGCCCCTGTTGTGATTCATTATCACTATATAGCACTATTGGAATTAATAACAATGAAAGACAATCATAAACTGATGATAGAGATTGCAGTGTTCCTACATGGTTTCATAAGTAAATGGCTAAATAACTGGTTTTGTGGAGATAATTCCATTATAAAGAAAACAAAGGTAACCTTTACAGATAAGTAGTTACATAATTTAGCCTGCTAGGGCATTATCGGCCTAATTCTCTGCTTATCTGAACAGATAAAATTTCACCAACGATGACGGTGTTGTGCCCATTTGTTCTCGCAGGGAGCTGCGTGCAGTTTTATATTATCTGATGTTGTCTGAAGAGCTTCCGTGTCTTTGCTTTGTTAGAGTTGGTGTCTCGCCGTTTTCTCACCGCGGTTGCTTCAAAGGCAGCTTTGGGCAGCAGAACCGGGTTTCGTGGCGCAGGGAGTGAGCCTGGGGTGGGGACCTAGCAGGGTGCTGGCTAGCATCTAAATACTTAACACAATGTGGTCCTTATTCCTCTCTTGTGGGGGAGCGCCACGTACTTTTCACTGGGCAGTGGTCTCTGCTGAGCCGCTAGCTGGGGAATTGTGTTTCCGTGACTGTAAATGCTATAATCGTGCCTTGCTTTTACTTTATGCGTGTCACACAGAGCTGTTACTCAAGCGAAAAGTCCCACTGACTCACCTCCTGCGCGCTGCCCCTGTGTTTGCTTTGCCGTTACTCAGCAGTCTGCACGAGACTCGGCCGGTTCTTACTTCTCCGTTCAGCTAAGTTTTGTAGGCAGCATTTGTGCCTTGTTTGTGCAAAACACACAGTTCCTTCATCGTGCCAGAGGAGGACTGTAGAACACTGCCTGTGGACAGGAAATTTTAATTTCTGTTTTTGGAGAGAATCGCATGAAAAACCAGTGTTTACAGCAGTGTTTAGGAAATCGGCAGTTTAGAAAAAGGGATAGGTTTAGGTTCCTCTGAGTTCCTCCAAACTTGACAGTACCAAGGTTTCTACTTCTGGGAATGAATGCAACCATTTTTAAACTTGGTATATGGAGAGGGTAAAGTCCACTTGGAGCAGGGAACCAGGTCTCTTTCTGCTCAGGCAAGTCCTCTCTACACATGGTTATTAACTACTAGAGTGTAACCACACCCAAATTATTCCACTCTTATAAATAACTACATATTCATTAGAGGAGGGACTTCAACCCCTTTTACCCACCTTTCATGTAAACTTCTTAACCATTAGAGTAGATCTAACATCACTTTAATTATGGAAACAGCACTTTAGAATAGCCTTCTAAGTTCCTTGGAATTAATCGACCATGATTCTTACTGATTCACAATCATTTCCCTTATGATGGGAGAGGTTTGTGATTTTGTATGAAGATTTGAAAGATTTGTTAGAATGCTTTTGTTTGATTTTTTAAAAAATATTTAATTTCCCCCCAATTTAAATAAAATATTCATTCACAAGATATATATTTTTACATTCAAAGGATTACAAAGTTTTAGACAAGTTGTGGATTCCCCATCCCTGAAAGTGTTTAAGACCAGGCTGGATGGGGCTTTGAGCAACCTTGTCTGGTGGGAGGAGTCCCTGACCAGGGCAGGAGGCTTGGAACTTGATGATCTTCAAGGTCCCTCCCAATTCTAACCATTCTATGATTCTATGATTAGGTTCAGTGCTCTTTCCTTACCTCTTCTTTCTGTCTCTCTTTCACTGTTTTTTGTAAGAAAGGGCCAAACAGATTGTGGCATCCAACTCCATGGCCACTTTAAATGATTAAAAAAAATATTCTGTGGAGAATGGTGATACAAAGACTAGCTAATTGGCCTCTTGCATGTCTTGAGAAACATCACATTTGAAACAAATCAACTGATTTTATTGACTCTGGGCCTGGATATGAATGGGTTGCTGTTCTTCTAATTGTATTTGGTTAATTCTGACGGGACTTAAGTCATCTTTTCATCTAATCCTTTGGAAGACCTATAGAGTGCCACAGAGATTGAGAGAACTTTTCCAGCTCTTCTCCTAGTTATTATTTTGAAAAAGTTACTGCAATCAACATATGAAAATGTTACCCTTTTTAAACAAAGCTGAATATATTCAGTAGTGTCATCATACCAAGCTGAATCTGTGGTGACATGCTTGTAATTGCTGTGAATACTTCTATAAGGTGTTCCTTTATGTAATGTAGCTCAGCTATATAATTGTCCTCAATTACCGAATCAAATTTTTGTATTCTGGAATAGTTGCGTTGCTGTGCTATTTTCTATTCTTAACATGAAATGGCAAAACCCAAGTCACTCAGGAGTGCTACCACGTAAGCTAAAACTTCCAGAATCAATACATGAAGAAAGAAAAGGCTGTATCATTTTCAGAAATGCTATTAGTGATTAAGAGGTTTTTGAGTTTGCTAGATTTCTTTAAATTCTATCAAAGCATCTTAGAGCAATGAGGATGGTTGCTAATATAAGTAATAAGAGAGTGATCCCGCGACATTTCATGTGAAAGCAACTGAAAGGCAAAGAATACGAGCTAACAGAGTGGGCTGAAGTCCATAAATCTGATTTGCTGTCTGCCTAAAAGATCATCCTTAGCTTGGCTAGAAGATATCTTGATGAAGTAATAATTTGGTGAAATAGTGCACATGCATGCTAAAGATCAGATTCGTTGGTCACAGTGTTCCCACATTCCATGTACAAGTAAAATCCAATGAAAAATAAACAAGGGAGCTTGTGCACTGAATTCAGGAAGGAAATTTCTTGATTCAGGTTGCGGTCATGGGCAACCATCCATGGAAGTCAGGTGTCCTGTGTAAGGCAAAAAAATATGAACTGGGTATTTACTGCTCCCTCAAAATCTCTTTAAGAGATGGATACGGTTTTTTTAGAGCACAATGTAAACAGATATGAGACAGTTACGTTCCATAGTCAGGACATAAAGAGAAAGCAGGAGAAATGTGGTTAAAGCAATCCAAATCCACGTTAACAAACCAAAGCAAGAACCTGGCATTTGTAATTGAGCATGATAAAATGCAGAGTTCCCATGATGTGCACCGCACATCAGGAGAAGGGATACCAGACTAGTCAGGAATCTTTAGGATAATAGTTAAACTAGTGTCAGAGTCTTCCCCCCTGCCTTATCTCCCTTTGCGAGCAGCAGAGAACAGATTCCTTCCAAGTGATTCAAAGGAAAAGCATAATTCAGGTGCTGCTCATGATGCTGTAAGACCTGTGGCCTGAGGAACCACAGGTCACATAGAGTCATTGCTCTCCTGTATCTGTTCCTCTTGTGTGCTACCCTTCTTTCATGCTTGCCAGAGCTCAAAGTTTGATTTTTGACAAAACCAGAGCAAAATAAACAGGCACCATCTGAGAATTACGTACTCACAGCTATTTTGCTGTGGAAACTGCCGGGAAGGTTTTTGTGTCCAGCACTTCAAAACCCTGCTTTTTTCTGATTAGTCTTCTAAATTGCTTTATTTTCTCCCCAGGAAAAAGCCTAAATAATAATTGAGAAAGGAGCTTTCTATCACACTTAAAGCTGGAAGAGGGCTATAGGAAATTTCCTGATAAATCTTCTTCCAACAGTAAAAACAGTGTAACATAGACTACAGCAGTTAGAAAAATATTTACTAAAATGGCGAGAACACCTGTGTTGATGAGTTCTTGCTGACTTGATAGAGTCGACCAGTACAGTTCTGGTTGTTTTCCCGTATCTGTTTTTACATTTTACTCAGTTTAGTATGTTATTGATGCCACCATGCTAGCTCCAAGGAGAACACCAGCAAGAATTTTCTGAAGACTTAATTTTGCCTGATTCTGACTTTACTCAGTTCTGAAAACTTCCTGGGAGAAGTGTCAGGCAAAAGTACAAGTACAAGGCCTTCCCAATGCCTGTAAAGGTTTTATCACTGCATGTTGACAGTGATGAGAACTGAGACAGAGAAAACATAAGAAAAAAGGTCACAGTTAGCTCAGTTTTAGAGCATGTTGTTGGTAAGCAGAGGACAGCAGTGATATTGCTAAACCCAAGTTCCCAAGTTTTTGCTCTTGGATTAAAAATAAATACATTTTAAGTAGTAATAAATAAATTATTCCAGATTTAAAGCTTTGGATTCTGTGCTTTCAGATTTCTATTTCTATCCATAAGGGTTAGAGAAGTTATTTTTTATTTGAAATGCAAGCTGAGGATCTCGCATGGTAATATAATGCCAAGAAACGAAGGCTTCAAGAAATACTCTGTATCTCAGGGATTGTGATAAAATCACAAGAGCTGGCAGCGCTGAATATTCTTAAAAGTTAGCAGTCAGTTGATTTTACAGTCTCACTTCTCTAATGATGTAGTACTTACAAAAGCTGGTTGCTGGCTTGAGCATCAGTGCCAGAGTTCTTCAGAGTGGTGCTTTTAGAATCAGGTCTAAATTCTGATCCATACTGAAAGAGAAGAGAAACACAAAAGCAAACCTAATCCCAGGAATCATAAGCAAGTAGAAAGGTTTTTGAAATACATATACATATATATATAAAGGTTTCAAATTCATATACAGAGAAGTATAGAATTCTATATGATTGTTTTGCAGAGTTTTTGGCATCATCAGTGTTTAATATCATCCTTTACCTCTGACTTTCCCTTTTGTGAATGCCACAATGCACTTGCAGTTGCAAGAGACTCTCAGGGGAAAAGGATTCTGCCTACGTTTTGCTGGAAACCTGTTACATTAAGATCAGCTGCACCTCAGGGCAAAATGCTAACTTTCACTCTCAACAAAGCAACAATTTCTTAAATTGCCTTTGCTTCTAATATCTAGATCTTGCCTTCTAATATCTAGATCATCTAAACCTAATATTTTTAAATAGATAAAAGACCTTATCATTGAAGACGGCTAAAACTTTCCCAAAGCCAACTTTCATCCCGGTGTAACAAAATTATTTAGAACTTCCAAAAGCTTTTGGACTGTTGTAGCAATGTAGTAGAATATAGGTTGTTATTTAAAGTGCCTCCTACAATTTTTCCCTAAGATGTGTTAGGTTCTGGATAACAGTAACAACCTTTATGAAGTTAGACTGCTTGCTTTCCTTCACTTAGGAGATCACCCATTTCTCAAAGCAAAGAAGTTTTAGCTGAAAGTTTCTAAGGTACCTAATACTGTATTCTGGCCCAGTCGATAACTGCAAATGATAAAAGGTTTTCTCTCAGCCTTTGTGCTCTCTGGCTGCCTTAGAAACTGAACGAAGATATATGAGATGACACAGCAGGCTTTTTAATCCTTTAGAAATGCTTGGCAAAGTCACCTCTTTACTTACAAAAAGTAAAACAGATAAAGTTGGGGGGTATATGGGTATTTTTTTTTAAATAAATGTCAAATCTTTTTGTAATCTACTATATCTTCACAGTCTGAGGTTGGATGAAGGACAGTACTCTAACATACCAAGACATGTTTATGGCAAGTTCAAAAGTTTATGAAACAAAGGCACTGGTAATTCCAGGAGAAGCCAGAAAATACAGAGCCTTTGAAAATCTTCTGTGGGTTTTGCTTACATCCCTGTCTGGAAATTGCGATGGTTAGAATGAGAGGGATGTGATGAAAAAGAAATCTGAAATGCTGTGGTGCAGTGCAGCAGGTGACTTCTTGTAGGCAAATTCCTAAAACAGAGCTCACTTTAAAGCTTTAAAGGCACATTAAGCCTTTATTTTGTGAAAAAGGTAATTAAGATACAAAATGCATGCCAGTAAGACTCAGGGTTTCTATTCAACCCGCTTTGAGGAAAAGTTAAATGACAGAAAATTGTAGCAGCATGAAAGCTGTATTTTTCACATCTTTTCACTGGTTTGCTTTGCAGTCTGCAACTTTTGCTGCAAATGTGTTATTCCTTATACACTAGCTCTTCATTGAACATTACTTCTTTCTAGGTGAGCAATATGTTACACAATATATAGTAACTGTCTTGTGAAGAAGAATCTAGTGAACTTCATGCAAATTTTGGTCTCCTGCAAATATTCTGCCCTTCTTGTCTCTTTTCAATTAACATTATAGATACAAGTCCCATAACCTGGAATGGAAGGAAACAGGGCTTCAAAACCCATGGTTCCCTACTCCTGTTAAATTCCCACTCAGCACACTAGCTTTTCTTATCAGCCACGAACATAACTGAGAAAAGAGGGTGCAGCCTCCTTGATCGCTTCAGCTAAAAACGGAAAATATACTCAAATTAGCAGCAAAAGGGTTGTAGGCCATTGCTTTCTCTGGGTACCACCACATTGCCTTTCAGAGTGAATCACCCTGAATTTTGCTTTAACAGGAGGGCTGTCCTGGGCCCTGGAGTGGAGTCCAGTTTCCATGTTCCCACTGGTAACAAGTGCTTAATGGTGTGACACTCTGCAAGAGTGTATTTCTGATCTTCCACCAGGGGTTGGTGTCACAACCTGTGAGCATGTGTTTTTCCTTCTGTTTTGCAGATTGGGAATATCTGGATGAAACTTCAGCTGTATTACATGCAGGGTTTTTTTTCTGTTAATGTACATATGGTTTGTGGATATTTGAGTATTTAAGACTGGCTTTCAGAAAATCAACATGCTTGGAGCTGACAACAGCATGCAACTACAATTCCTGAGCAAGAAAGGAGGAAAGATAACAATGAAATCAGTATGCGGGAGGGTGAGCACTATATAATTAGGAAACTGCAGCTTTATTCTTGTCTCAAAAGCTAAAGAAAGTCGAGACTACCATCCTGTTTCTGCATTCCCTCAGCCATTGCTTATTTTTATACCGAGACAACATGCTGGTTGATAGAATCCAGCTGATTTTCTTCCCTGAACAAATACGAGACATACATACAGCTACCACTTTCCACGAGCCGCCTCTCCTCTCAGAAGAGGTGGCAATATCTCCATGGGCAAAACATGATTTCTGACACTATCTTTACAACCCTTTGTATTAAATTCTGTGGGTAAACCACCCCATTCATTTTGGCTGTGTGAGACAAGGGATGCCATGGGAGCCTAATGGATGAGGATTAAAAAAAGGCGTGAAGATGACAGTTCCCCACCCACTGTAGTCAAAGGCAACCATCACAAGTGACATGAAAGGTTATTAAGGCTGAAATATTGTTGTTGCTCAACAATGTATCGTTTCTTACTCTCTAGGCTCTTTTCTTTCTGTGAAATAACAGATGCCAAAAACAAAGGTCATCTGGATTTCAGAACAGAAACCTAAACCTCACCTATACCTTGATTTTGCTAAGCACACTGATATGTAGTGGGGACTGTACTTGTGCGACTTGAGAGGAGATGGAGGAATGGGTGCGCTGTGGGCTGCTGAGGAGCAGGAGGGGATATGGCACATTGCCGTGCAGGTGGGGCTGGTGCATGGGTCCAGGCACCAAACCCCAGCAGTCCTTCCCCTCTGTCTGGGACAGCATCTGGAGTGCCTGTATCATGTGAGCCATCCACCATCTCACATCTGCAGGGGTAGAGCCAGAGAGAATACGCAGGAGAGTTTGTTAAACTGAGTAGCGCATTAGGAGTAGGGCTTTTTACATTTCAGAGGCTCCACACTTGCAGATATGGCCCTCAGTCATGCACAGCAGGTACAAAATCTATACATTTCAATCACATCTACATGGCATTGCATCCTTTCACCAATTGCATAATGGATTCGTTACCTTGCAGACCCTCTCTAAAAAAGATTGCTCAAAATACATGCACACACATATATGGAAGTGCAATAGCGAGTCCTGCGTTCTGCCTCCGCACATAACGAGTTGAATCATTAGCAAGGCTTGTACTTCAGGTTAGGTTTCTTGTGGACTAGAAGGCTGATCACCAGTGAAAGAGCAACTACATCTATAATTAAGGGAAGTGGTGGAAGGGCCAGATTGGCTGTAAACTGAAATTTATGTCAATAGAGCGACAGCCATTTACACTGGCTGTGCTGCAGTATAGTGATACTTTTCCAGCCAAAAAGAATGTGTTAAAAACATTTGAAGCTGATCATTGATATGTATCTTGGGATTATTTCACTCTGCAGCAAGAAAGAAATGTAAGGAACAGGGTTTGCTCATATCTGCAAATCTACTTTCAAGCTATACTTCAGTAGGAAGCATGATAAAAGTAAAAACAGATAAAGAATTCCTACCGCTTAGGATTTGTTTTTTAATTATTATTTATTTTGCTTTCTCAATTACTTTGCTTTACTCATTTGGCTGGAAGGCAAACACATTCCCTGGTGATTTATCTCTGCTCAACCAAGGGCTTTTGCTACTTGGTTTGATTCCTAATATGGTAGCACCAGCAGATTTTGTCTGACTTCCAGAGGGCTCCTCTCAGCTCCTGGAATGCAGCGAGGAAAGAGTCCTGCAGAGACCAACAAAGATGGTTGTTGCACTAAGACTAATAAAGACCAGAAAATGGGCTTCCCCACATGCGCTGCAATTCTTGCTTTCACTACTCTCTAAATCACGGCTTTTGTCTTACTTTGCTGCAAGGCTATGAATTGTTTCCCATTACCCAGCTGAATAGTCTTTCTTCATCACATCACAAAACATATTTTTCAGTAAGTTCAGAAAACACCTACTCCATCACAATAAAGCTTTTATTATGCTAGAGTATGTCTTGAAAGCATGCTGTCAAATTATTGGTGGATTAATTATGGCACAGAGTGCTGAAATGTTAGCGTAATTGAAAAAAAAATAAATTAGGATTTCCCCTTTTATTTTTTTTTCTTACCTATTTGATTCAACACACTCAACTTTTCAGTGTGAAATGTCTGTGTCCATTATGGAAGGAAACCAATTTTGTGGTTTTTTTTTCCTTTTAATAAGGTGTTCTTCAGTTAATAGGCTGTCAAACTCACCAAATCTAGAAATGGCCTTTGCTGGTTACGTACCAAAACCCAAAGGATTAAATTCCTTCACCAGACAGGGTCTCTAAAAGGTTAATATGGAGCTAGAAATTAATTTCATTCCAAATACAGAACAATAGTGTGCAGTGACTTGACTTTGTGATAAGCATTTGTCAAAGCTAAATCCTCCCTAAGCCCTGCAATTGTTTTCCTTTGTGCTAATGGCAAGCTAACCGTAGGCGCTCCCTCTCCCTCTCTCTCTCTCTCTCTCTCCTGAGGGTATCAGAAAGGCAACTTTATTGTTTGCTAAATCTGCCACTTTTTTAATTAAAACCTCTGTTCTCCTTAGGTCATTCGTTTGAACATTTGTGATCTTCATCTCTGACGGGAGAACTTTTTGTCTTTCAAAAATCCACAAATTTAATATTATTGCCTCCTGATTGCCATTACTGGCATGTAGGTTAAACAAAAAAAAATTTACATTATTTCTTATTGCTGTTCAGTGACTGTCTTGACTTTCATTGTTCTCAGGCCAAAAAAAAAAAAAGGCCTATGGTCACCTAGGTACTGACTAATGTAGAAAAATGTTCAATAGGAGTTTCCATTGGAAAGCTGAAGCCTAGGACTCCAGGGGTATCGATTGCTTCACATTCTCACCAGTGATTTTTAAGAGAAGTTAGGTGCCTTTGAAAATGAACCCATCTACTCCTTCAAATATTTAATGCCTTTGAAAATCTATTCTAAATTTGGTGAACATTACTTGAAAGGAGTACAGCTTTTCAAGCTTAGTTTCACTGAAAATATTTGTATTTATTATATACAACACGTACTGCCTTGGCTTGAAAGTGGTGTCACCCACATTTCCTTTACTACGGTTTCAATCTATTGATTACAAATAAAAACACATATCAATTTCTCCCTCTCTCATCCTCTTCCTCCTTCTTCTCATCTAATAATCACAAACACTCAGGTGTGTCTTTTCAAATATTCCTACTTTCAATTATGAAGAGACAAAGGGTTTCTGAAATTCAGATGTGCTTTTGAGGTCCCTGGATTATTTGATTTTATTACAGGTCATGTTCTTTTGACTAGACTACATCAAGATCTTGTTTCAGTGGAGTAGCACACAGAAATATGCTGAGCTGCCCAGATTCAATCTGGTTTGTCAGTGAAGCACAAGATCAGATTGCTCCACAACTTTTGTACCAAATTGGATATCTGCTGTATAAATTTGTAGCAGGTATCCAAGCTGAAAACCATCACGTACCTTTGGATTTCTGATAGGTTGTGTCACGTTTGACTGCCTTTTAAGCTAAAGTGACTACTACAGTAAGCGGTGAACATGTCAGTCAAACATCCATTTGTGCCATTAAATGGCTGGGAGAATTTGAAGAAGAATTTGGGTACATTGGGTCATGAGCTATTGGTCACGTTATCAGAAATACTTCCATCTTTCACCTAATGATGCCATATGTCAAGTTGTCTATTCTCTTGTCTTATAGCAGGAATCATGTCCTTGGAAGCACAGTATTCTTATTGCAGATGCTGTTGGCCTTGTTCACTTGTTCTTTAGTTTACCTCGAATGTTTGCCCTTAAATACCTCCTGACCGTGTTCTTTCTTGGTAAACAAACAAGTTGAACTGCTTTTTCTACCAAGGACTTCAGCGCTTCTGTAACTCTGTAGTAGGCATAATCTAGATGTTACTCTTGTCTAAGTAAAAAATTGCCTCAAGTTTCAGATCGTCACTTATTATGTGGAATTGAGAGGAATATGTGTGGGCACGAGACCGCCCAGCACTTCCTCTGCAAGTACTCCAGTTAAAAATCTGACCTTCAGGGTTTTCAAAACTTTTTCTTTCTTCTTTTTTAATTTGCTTGGGATTTTTTGGTTTGGTTTGGGTTTTTTTGTGATACTGCAAAATAGTTTTTTACTCAGCTGTCATTTTTGAAAAACAGATGTGACTTAGCTGGCTGAACTCTGTTGCAACTGATGACAAATTTAGTCAAATTCTAACTTCTCTTGCCAAGACTGAGACGAAGACGTTGCCCATACCAAGAAAATCTGCTTTTGATCTTCTTGTCCTGCCTGTGTTTAAATTTAATCAAAAAACAGTCTTCCCAGCATTATTAGGAAACACCATCCGGAATGGCCCTTCTGCTCCCAGAGGGGATGTAGGTTTTGCCTTGCAGTATTCCAGGTATCTCCTCCTCACCACCAGAAAGCATGTTGACTGGGCTTGCCCTTAGCCTTTGCCCTGAGCAGAGAGTAGGGAAAGGCTTTGTGTAGCCTCTGTGTCTAAACAGGCACAAGTAAATATCTGTCATGGGTTGCTTTAGATTTCATATATGGGATTGTTGGTGTATGTGTTGAGGCAGTAAAGACTTTGTGAAGCACACTAAAATTAGGTGCCAAAAATAGCCCAAATGAATACCCAAAATACTTTCCAAAACCCCACCTAACGGATACTGGATGTATTAGGAAGCAGGAGAGAGGGGGAGAACAAGGACTAAGTATTTTCTCCAAGTAATTCTGAATGCATGTTTTGTAGGCTAAATGCAAGACTGCAATCACGTAGCCCCTTACTTCCATTTATAGTTTTCTTCCTTAAAGCTCGAATCTCACAGAAAAAATTAGGAAAACAAAACAAGAACCTATCTTTACATAAATATAAACTTCTCAGGCAGAAAAAAGTAGTAGAAATATCATTTCAAATTGAGACTCTAAACTGGATACTGATGTACTCCCATTATATATAGCCACTGATGAATGAAATGCAGTTTGAAAGTCCTGGTATGCTCTTAAAATAAATATCAACCTTGATAAAACATAACTAGGGTTGGTTTCTCAGCTGTGAAGAGTTCTGATCAGGCAGCTTTTCTGGTAGTCACTGATGTTGTGAGACTATATTTTTTTTCAGTCCTTTTGTACTGCAGCATTCCTGCAGTATTAGCTCTCAGTGCTATTTCTAGTTTAATCATCTGAATCAAAATGCATGTTTCTTTCATGTAGTCTAAGACTGAAAGCTTACCTGAATGAGAAAAGCAGTTTATAAAGCAGCACCAATAGGTTTTTATTAAAAACATCAGAATTATTTTGCAGTATATTTCTTTGCATTTTTCTGGTGAGTCATTGATATGAGGTAAGGTAATTGTGTGTTTCCTACCCTTTCTATCATATCCGGATAAAACACCCTGCTGCTTTGCTTTTTTATTTTTGCTATCCTCTGCTTCTCCTCTCAACTCATGTCACATTAATTTAGACTGTGAGGGTGTGGAATACAGTCATAACTAGTTTTGCTGCATTTGAAAAAACACTCTCACCTGTAAACAACATGATAGTTCAGTGTTTTTGATGTGAGGCAGCATTTATCACTGCCTTTGTCTTTGACTGTGTTGCCTCCATCCCTCTGGGGGAGAGGATGCAAATTACCCTTATGCAGAGTATATTAGCTTTTTTCCATGTAAAGACAATCACAACACAGTAGTACCATGCTGATGTGCAGTCAAGCTGTAAAACCTCACTGTGGCAATGTTGAAATAAGAAGTCTGTAGCACAAAATATATATTCTTACTACTGTAAATGGCTAATATGCTAGTTGGAGTAGTTTTTTGGTTTTAATATAGTTTCTCTGTATTTCAGGGTTGATTAATTCCTTTGAATGAATACTGCCGCTCACTCCAATGTGGTTTTCTTTATTATTCAGTAATAATGGAACTCCTACCTGTCTTCTGTGCAGGAGATTAGGACTTGTTTTGCCACACAGCTACCTGGTCTGGGGTTTCGGGTTTTAGTGGTGTGTGGTCTGGGGGAGTAACCAAAAGGTCAGCAGTTTATTGGAAGTATACTAAAGGTGGAGGGAAAAAAATGAGTCAGTTGTTTTCAGAGAAGAAAATGGAAACGGAAGGTTGTTCCCTACTGCACCACAGTCTCCACAACATTTGTCCTAAGTAAAGGTGTCTTAGCACTTGGCCATATTCAAGCCGAACAAACCAAGTGACTTCAGCTGCTTTTCTTAATTTTCGCCCTTGAGGCCTTTTGCCATTTTCGTCACCCTCCTATGTACACATTCAAATAGTTTGATGTCCTTCTTATATTGAGGCACCAAGAACTGCACACAGTACTTGAGGTGGGGGGCACACCAGTGCAGTGCAGAGTGGGACATACACCTCCCTCGACCAACTAGCTCTGCTGTGCTCAACTGTCCTGGTTTGGAGAGGAGCAGAGCCAACTTTCTGTTCAGGGAGAGATGCTCTTGCTTATGTTTCACAGAATCGAGAAATGTCAGAGTTGGAAGGGACCTCTAGAGATCATCTAGTCCAACTCCCCTGCTAAAGCAGGATTGCCCAGAGCACATTACTCAGGACTGCATCCAGGCAGATCTTGAACATCGCCAGCAAAGTAGACTCCACAACCTCCCAGAGCAGCCTGTTCCAGTGCTCTGTCACCCTCACCAGAAAGAAGTTTTTCCTCATATTCGAATGGAACTTCCTATGTCCCAACTTGTGCCCATTGCCCCTCATCCTGTCACTGGGAACCACTGAAAACAGTCTGTCTCCATCCTCCTTCAACCCACCCTTCAGACACTTATAAGCATTATAAGGTCTCCCCTCAGCCTTCTCTTCTCCAGGCTAAAGAGTCCCAGCTCTCTCAGCCTTTCCTCATAAGGGAGATGCTCCAATCCCTTAATCATCCTTGTTGCCCTACGCCTCTTGAACTGGGGAACCCAGAACTGGATGCAGTAATCCAGTTGTAGCCTCACCAGTGCAGAGTAGAGGGGGAGAATGACCTCCCTCGACCTACTGGCCACACTCTTCCCTATGCAGCCCAGAATTCCATTGGCCCTCTTGGTGACAAGGGCACATTGCTGGCTCATGGATAGTTTACTATCTATCAGGACCCCCAGATCCTTCTCCTCAGAAGTGCTTTCCAGCACTCCCCAGCTTCCTTCCCAGGTGCAGGACCCTACAGTTGCTCTTGTTGAACCTCATTAGGTTCTTCTCTGCCCAGCTCTCCAGCCTGTCCAGGTCACACTGGATGGCAACACAGCCTTCTGGAGTGTCAGCCAGCTCTCCCAGTTTGGCATCATCTTGCTGAGGATATACTTGGTCCCCTTGTCCAGGTCATTGATAAATATGTTGAACAAGACTGGACTGAGTATTGACTCTTGGGGAACAATACTAGTTACAGGCCTCCAACTTGACCGTGCTCCATTGAATACAACCCTCTGAGTCCTGTCACACAGACAGTTCTCAATCCACCACACTTGCCCCCTCATCTAGCCCACACTTCCTCAGGTTCCTAATGAGTATGTTATGGGAGACAGTGTTAAAAGCCTTGCTAAAGTCAAGGTAGATGACATCTGATGCTCTCCCCTCCTCCAGCCATCCAAGTCATAACATCATATTGGTCAAGCATGATTTACCTTTGGTAAATCTATGTTAACCACCTCCAATGATTTCTTATTCTTTAAGTTATTTGGAGATGACATCTAAAACAAGTTGACCTGTTACCTTTCCAGGGACAGAGGTGAGATTAATTGGTTGCTGTGGCAATCAGGGTCAGCTGATTTGGTTGTTTACCCCATGGAGGAGTTACACCTCTGGGAAGGAGTGGACAGGTCAGGTGACCCAAACTGACCAATAGCATAGTCCACCCATCTACCATGCTTAGTATAAAAGCTGAGGCATGAAAAGAGTCAGGTTGGTTTTTCCTAAGGGACTATCCTTCAAGGGTTCTTTGGCAAGGGCCCATCTTCCATGGGAGGACCCTTTGAATTACTCAACTTTCAGTCCTCATTGGGGTGTTCTGTAATTTCCTTCCTATTCATTAGAGTCCAGTCTAGAACTTTCCTGGTTCTTGCTGCTGACGTCTCCCTGTGAGCTTGATACAGTTATGTGTATATATTAATATATATTCTATCTGATTCAGAATTTATTTTTTGTTTTATTATTACCATTTCATTCAAGTAGTTTAGGTTTTTTTCCTAAACTCATAAATCTCTTTATCTCTCTTCTTCCTCTATGTGGAACATGTGTGGGAGAGCATCTGTTGCTTTGTCAGCGGCCAGCCCAGCCCACAACATTGATGCACTCTAGGACACAGTTGGCCCTTTTTGCTGCTGCAACACACAGTTAACTCATACTCAACTTGCCATGAACCCAGACCCTCAGATCTCCTTTTGCAGGGCTCTTCTCCAGCTTGTCCCCCAGTTTGTATGTATAACTAGAACTACAGGTGCGAAATCTGATGGTCTCCTGTTAAATTTCATATGATTGGTGATTGCCCAGCTGTCTAGCCTATCCTGATCTTCCTTTCAATCAGTTCTGTGAGGATAGCATTTCATGACATGAAAGAAATCCCTTTTGCTTTCTTGCAGTTACTTTTTGTTGTCTGTCCTTGCCCTTGTCTCTGTGTGGCACAGCAGTCTTCCTTGGGGTGGTCGTTCTGGATGTTTAAGCCTGAAAGCACAGAGAAACATCACCATGCAAATACCAATTCTTGACTAACCAACATGTGTAACACCCCCCCCAGGTTTCTTTCAGTCAAGTCCTCTAAAATCTTGGTAGTTACACCACCACCCAGCAGCATCACCTACAAGGATTCCAAAATTAGGAATGGCACCTTTATTCCATCTCTTTGGGCACAGGCAAAATACTATTTGCAAGGATATTTTGTATGACAGAGGGCCAAAGATGATGACGGCACAGACAAGGTGGCCAAGGGCACTCACATAGAAGAAAGGAGACCTGGCATCAGCTTTTGTTCCACTGAGTAATTGATAGTACCAAATAAAATACAATGTTCTCCACAGCAGAGCAGACTCAGAACTTGTTTCTCATATCTCATACCTTGTCTCCTGAGCAGTGGGAAAGATTGAGGTTCTTCAGCCAACAGAAAGGTCTGAAGAACGTTTCCTAAGTCAGCAATTAGCAGTTTAACCTCTTGGCTATCAGTAGAAGAAGGGTACAGAGAAAAAGGAAGTGTTTAATTTCATTATTTTGTAAAATAAAATAGATAAGTACAAAACCCCCAAATAGATGTGTACAAAAAACTCAAAGCAAGCACAGCTTTATGAAAACAGTGGAGACTTGAAAGGGTGAACCATAATTCATCTCCACCACACATTTTCCAGGAAGGCTGCAGCAGCTCCCCACCCAGGGGTCTGGCCCCTCCACACACCCCATGCCTTTACCCCCTGATGCTCACATTTTCAGCCTGCTTTTTGAGTTGGGGCAACATGTGTCTGAGAGTGAGGTAGGGTTGCTCTCCCCCTTGCGGCAAATACTGGTACCCCTTTCTGCATGGCCTTGTTAGATAGCCAGCCCAGCTCCGGAGAGCTTCAACGTATTCACAAACAGTCCGGTGAGATACATCAGTATGTACCCAGCTCCTGTTTTTTTTCTGCTAAAACATTTCACAGTCTGCTCTTTAACCTTGGATTGTTTAGGTTTTTCTATATTATGTGCTTCTGCTTCTCTCTCTCCACTCTTCTGTCTGCCATTAGCCCACGGCCAATGTTTATTCCCCTCTCCCTCCTCCCCAGTTCACTTGAGGACAATATTTTTCATCTCTTTAAGCCTCTGTGTATTATCTTCTGGTATTTTCAGTACCACCAATTTAATAAATATAAATTTAATTAATTTGTTCTTTGTAGCATCAAAAGGCATTACATAAATTCAAACTCAGCAGTCTGCCAGAATTTGCTGCCTGAAGTATTGCCAGTTTGCTTTGGTTTCTGTCTGAATTCCTGTACTGGGAGTCTGCCTGTATCAGCATCCCAAATTAATGCCTTTCCACCATTTGATGATAATTCCTTCCTCACGTTAGTTGCTATTGTATTCTTTCTATTTGTATACAAACATGACATATTACACTATGGGTTTTTATTTCTTCATTTGCTATCTAAGATTGCAGGTGCCCTTCTTCCTCACGTTAAAGTTTTAAAATGCCATGCTGTCTTTCTCCCTCCTAACTACAGTCAAGCTTCACGAGCAGTCAGTTATTATGGTGCAAATACAGGGGAGCCACATTTACTGCTTTGATGCTTCTAGTTTCCATGTCATCACATTTACAAAGCGCTTGGTTGGGCTGCTCTGCTTTTCCACAAGAGTATTCTGTGTTTACCCACAGCCAAAACTCAAGGTGCATTTTCCTGTCGGTTCAACCCACATTTGCTGCGCTTTGTAAAACTGTTTGTTTCACCTGTGTGTAACTATGCTGAAATGAACTGCTTGGATGCAAGAGAGACGGATCAGTTACCTTTGCTCTGGCAGTAAACTTAATTGTAAGCCCATAAGTGCTAATTTGTGCTGGTTTTAAATAAGTTTTGGTGGGTTCTTTCTTTTCTTTTTTTTTTTTTCTTTTCTTTTCCTTTTCTTTTTTTCTTTCTTTTCCAGTTTTCTGCTACTTTCCCCATCTGGCACATTAACATTTGTTATGTTCCAGTTGGAAGCACTATGGGTGGAACTGCAGACTCAAGCACTGGCAGAATAACCCTCAGGCCACTGTGAACATTTCTGTTTCCGCTGTCAGCTCTTCGTGTTTAGCAACCTCAGTTTGGGATTCTCGAGTGAGGGCATTGTTGGCTTGCTGTCACTTTTACACCACCTCCTTCTTCCCAGGGCTCTCTGCTTCTCTGAATTCAGCACTTCAATAACAACTTGATATTCAACTTGCACAACAGTGAAGAGCTGCTATTTTGAGACTGCTTTGCTCTGCTCTCATTTAACTTTTTTTCATTTTAGGCAGGCTAATGTTAGTTTTTATAAATACCAACCACTTCTTCCCCAGTATAAATGGATTATTGGAATCCATTATTCCTATGAGAATCTGTCTAATGTTTTTGACCATGAAATTATTGACTATAAAAATGTTTACATTTATAAATTACACAATCTTACAGCATTTTCTTTTAAAGATGCTGATGGAAATGTGTATTCCAAAGTCATCTAACTTGTTACAATATGATATATGAGCAAGAAAGGGCCTGATGGGCAGTCTGTGCACTGCATCTGGAGCAGCCCACCCACCGGCCCTAGACAGCCATTAGCAAGGATGATACCAGTCTTTTTAACTCAAGTGTTTGCAGCTCTGAGGGCCACTCTGGCAGCTTGTCTGGGCTGCTTGCAATTTCTCAACTCCATTCACGGCCAGTCTGCTACTGGGTGGTGTTGGGAGAATCTCAAAGGCACACCACTCAATTCTCAGCCCGCTTATTAAACTGATTTTTAAGAGAGTTTTGCTGGGATCAGGACTGTCAGATGCTACATAGGTACCTACAGCTTTTGCTCCTTTACATACTTTTGCTCCTTACCTTTCCCTTGTGTATCGATGGAGCACTGGCTACAGGTAAAGATTTGGCCATAACATCAAGTAATTAGCCTGGTAGGGTTATGGAAACTATGATGAAAGTATCTAAATAGCAACATTAGCTGTGGATTGGACATTATGTAGCAAATAAACTTTTAAAAAAATTTAACAATCCTGTTTTCAGGGAAATGGGATAAGAAAAAAACCTCACAACCCCTATGTTTTATGCTGAGAGAATCGTTTCTAATGAGAATGTTTTCCAATATTTCCCTTGAGACATCAGCTGCTCCTTAAAAATAATGTTCCAACTTTAATTTGCTCATTTATGGAGGAAGGTAGAAGGCCCAACAGCTTGCGTCAATGAATATAAACTATAACTTTTATGTAATCTAGAATGTACCATAGCACTTGTACTCCTTCTTAGTAATTGTACCTTATATTGCTTCTTCCCCAGATAACACATTTTTCCCCCTCTGGCTTTCCTTACTATTCAAAGCTTTCCATTCATCTGAAAAATACTAGTTTAGACAATCCAGGCACAATTTCAGTCTAAGCTCATTATTTCAGAGACTTTTAATTATCCCCTCTTAACCATACATGAATAAACAGAAGAACAAAAAGTCAGGACAAATTATTCATGGCCTGGACACTACAGGCATCATGTGAATCATCCCTCTCTCGGGAGAGAAGTGTTTATATGCCCACAGAGGGAGCATGTCCCATGATCCTTGGGAAAAATCAGAAAATCTGTGGGAACTCCTAGGGAAGTTCATCCTGTTTTTCTCCAAGAGTAGAGCCCTGCTGCTTTCCATAGCACAGCTGTGGCAACCGCTGCTGTCGCTCTCTAAAGACAGAATCACACAGGCAGATCTTCATCCTTGGGACAGTCTCTATGGAAAATGAAGTTGTATAAAGCTTTAAAGCTGTATAAAGTTGTAAAGCTGTATAAAATTGCTGTTCTCCCCGCTGCCTGCTCCTGTAAGGCAAAAACCCTTTGTCTGAAGGGTGTTTACATGGAATAAGAATGGGTTAATGGTGTAATATGGACTTTAGCACTGCCTCTGTTCTGGTCTAAGGCTCTGGCTTGGCCTATCCTTGGCTCTCCACCCTCGTCCTGTTGCAGGATGAAAGTGATGATGGGTCCTTAGCATGGAACCTACCATCCACCCTGCAAGTCACCTCTGTCCGAGCTTTTTCAGAGCTGCATTTCCAAACCGGATTTTCTTTACTTACTGGATCAATTTCTGAGCTTTTCAGGAATTCATTCTGCTTCCTAGAGTGGAAAGTCAACTGTGATTCTGTCTGCTGACACCTTTGCTCTAAATGTCAGTGATGTGTGCTTTGGCATGAGTTTACCATAAATTTTCTTCTGATGGGAAAAAGCATTTGCTAATTAACACCCAGTTACCCTGAACATTTTGAAGACAAAAATACAGCTGGAGGCAATTCTGGCACCATGTTTCTTCTTGCTTTCTACATTGGAGTTGAGACCCTCTTCTTATTACAGTGTTTTGTCGTATGAAACTGTATTCCACTGTATCGATGACTAGTTTGTTCTGGCTCAGGTTTTTTCCTATTAATCATGTTAGGTTTACTCAAGGCTTGTAGAGGGTTTTCTCTGATCCCACCACACAGAGCTGCGTGGGATTTTTCTCTACAAACTGTTAGGCTTCCCCCAATGTGCAGGCTGAGGACTGTAAGCACACCCAAACAATTCCAGTGTTATCCCTGCAGCATTTTTCAAATTTGTCAACTCTCTAGGTGCTTGCTTTTCATATTTTGATTAGATTACAGAAGCCTTACAAATATTTAACAAAGATGGGCACCATTCTTATGTATGCATTCCGAATAAACCATTGTAGTAAAACCTGCCCAAGCTGAGTACGTTGTTGACACGTTTCTGCTGAAGATCCATACAATTGGAAATTTGTGTACTGAATTCTCTCCCACCTCAGTGGAAAGCAATTTTTCATTAACTACTGATCCCTATAACAAATTGTTCATCTTAAAATCCACTGACAGGCAGTCATTCTCGAGTTCCGCTTTTTCCTTGGATATTGTCATTAGCCACGATTTTCTTCTTTTGAGTTGTAGTATTTTCTTCCAGCTGTAAAGTTTGCTTTGCTTTTTTAAAACCACTAAATGCGTCTTGTCTACAACATGATGATGATGAGCTAATCATTATTTTCAGAGGGTGCTAATTGTTTATGTATTTCTTATAATCCAAATGACTTCAGAAGTCTTTACCTGCTATTACATACCATTTCAATTTTCCTTGAAATAATGTATTGGTGTCTTACTGCAAATTTGAGGAAAACAAAATGTGTCAGCTGATCCCCCCGTGCTTTTAAAGCTGTTCAGCTCGCCTCCCTTGAGATGTTGGTGTAAAATCTACAATGCACAATTAGTTACAAATTTTACATATTTTTAGCACTCATGGCTAGACCATTAATGAGGGAATAAATAGCAGACTTTTATTTAATCCCATACATTGCTTAACATGAATTATTAAGCGAGGGACACACAGCCTTTCTGTCCCCTTTGACGGAGGGACATCCATAGTGTTCTGGATGCAACATCCCTTCTTCCCAACAGATGGTTAGATACCTGTGGATGTCATATGGGTCTAAATCCCCGTTTACTTGAAAGGAATAAAACTGGAGGGAAAAACAGTGATGTTCACCACTTCTAAGTTGAAATTTCTTCAGTGTAACTGTTTACATGAAAGTGAATAAGCTGTCTTGTATCAGTGGAGAGAAATAAATACTTTGGGATGCAATTTATTTGAACAAAGACAGATGTTTACTCTGTAATGAGATAAAACTGTCCAGAGTACATAAAGAGAAAAGCTTATTTATTTTCATTGGCATCAGATGCAGACACTTCTACTTGGTCAAAAGAACTCTGCCCTTTATGCCCAGGCTATATATTTACAAGACAATTTATCATTGCTGGCCTGTAATATCAGTTCTGTCATCCTTAGTAGTCTCACTTATGCAATGAGACTATTTACATATTAAAGTATTACTCAGCGTGAGTAATGGTGCCAGCACTGAGGTTGTGTTGCAAGTAAAGAAAAGTTTCCATTAGCACTAAACCTTATCTCAGAGAAATCACTGGAGACTGGCTCTTCCCAGAGGTTCTGCTTTCTTTTGATTATCCTCTCTTCTTCTGATAATTGACTCCAAGCAGTTCAGCTCCAGTTATTTGGTGGGAGAGAATGTGTCTTTTTCAGAGATTTATTCATGAAGTTGCAAGACAGTCTGTGCTTAGGTACCAGGTTGTCTGTGCAGATCACAAGCAAATAGATTACTGGAGAGTTGATGGAGTTAGGGATAATGCCAGGGGATATGAGAGAGTATAACTGAAGATAACTGGTGAAGGGGCTCAGATACGAGACACAGAGGAATGAAGAGAGGGAAGAACTAGCTAAGACAGGGATACTTCAAGAAATAGGAAGTGGATGTACAATCTAATGAGGAGAAGCTCATTTAAAAACTCTAATGGCCCATACACTTAGTTAAGCTGCACACCCCTTTCTGCTTTTCAATGGTTTTGTGATGAATAAACTTACTTAATACTTTCCTCTGAAACTAGAAAAGAAGAAGCATGGTTTCAGTAAGGTGATATTCCATTTCTATTTGGACTTGTGTGAAAATTTTACCCTTGGGTGGAAAATAATAAGGAAGTTGAATCATATGATACGTCCCCTTCTGCGTTCCATTTGGACTGGCACTGACAGTTCTGCACTACCATGGCAATCTGGTATCACTTTTCCTACTAAAAAACTGGCATTTGACTGAGTCTATCTCAAATCCCCAGACAGACGAACTTAAGCAGCTGATCAGGAGATGAAAAAGAAACCACAGAAACCTAGCTTCTGGGCCTCATCTCATGGCCATAACTTATCTGGGGTCAGATTTTGCTTTAAGAGCAGCCTAAAGACAGAAAATGTGGACAGTCAGTAGTAGAAGTAAATAATTTAAAGTGAATGTACACGTAGACCCTAAGCATTCACATACACTCGAATGCCAAGTAAAAAATATTTTTCTCCAAATATGGAATGTTTATCAAGATAGAAATATATCTGCATCACTCTATAAATCATTACTATACAGTTCCTTGTGGGCATATGAATAATCATCAAATCTATGTATATTGTCTCTACATGACTGCAAGTCAGTGAAGGATTGACTTATATCATCTGTATTTATTTTAATAGAATTCTACAGTTCTAATCCCCTAAATAATAATGTATTACTGCACTGTTTAGCCTCCCAGCTCCCTCTAGTTACTCAAATTATATTTTAACAGCATCTTACCTCATTTCCATATCTTAACATTCTACCACTGTCTCCTTGAGTACTCAACCTCCTTACTATAAATTAGCTATACCTAAAAAGTCATTTTGCGTGCCAAAACAATTGTGCATTCAGCATGGAGCCTCAGCAAAAGTAATAAGTTACATGAGCTTTTCTTAAGCATCACCTAATGTTGAAAGAGTCCAGATTTACCCATGTCACACCTTCAAATCCTGTATGAAGTGATGCTGAATTCAGTATTCAAAAAGAAAGAGAACTCTGTTGGCTTTTTGCTAGCATTTCTGCTCTTCACATGATACTCCTTAATTCATACATTGTGCAGCCAAAAGGAACCCTTGCAATCTCCTGTCTAGCCCCGAGCATAAACCTGCCCAAATTTAATTTCTGTTTGAACTCGAGTCTTTTGAGGGAGAAGGAATCTTAACCCTCTGTAACAGAGAGTTCACCACAAACACTGAGAAGCTATTCCAGCTGTTTCAGTCTTACTACTGAAGTACGTGCCTATTTCTAGGTTAGAATTTGTCTAGTTTCTTCTCACAGCCATTGGATATTATACACTAGTGTGCAGTCTTGCAGAGTCAACGAACAAAATTAAGCTCCTTTCAGAGATACTGTAGTGATGAAGTCACTCCAGTAACTTAACTGTCCTGAACTGGTGGGTCTTTCACATTAAGGCATATTTTGACAGTAGCAGAATGCACTTGCTTTTCTCAGACATTCTGAACATAAATTTCATTGCAGAGTCATAAAGCATGGTTTGCTCAAAGTGATAGTATTTAATTTCAGTGTTCATTTGTCAGCCTTCTTCTGTAGCCCCATCCTTTTTTTTTTGTCAGGAGGGAAAGGAGAAGCCCTTTCCTTCAATAGTTTGCATTCAGGCTCTCTTAATTTATGCCACAGATGACTTGTGGCTGGCTGGCACCTTGTATAGCTCCTACCAGCTCACTAAAGGGAAGGCTTACCTGGTCAAGGCATCACACTTCAGTGGCCAAAAGCCAAGAGAGGTGCTTATCCAAATTTAGGTGACAGTACCATGTAGGTTCTTGAAAAAGGGTAAGCTTGAGATGCTTCAAATGGTGCTTCACTGTTGGCCTAAATGGAAACATAACTGAGCTCACTGAAGGGACTGCTAATTAACACCATCATAGAAGAACTGCTTGTCCCTTCTCTAGACAGGAACGTGGCTCTTGTAACAGATTAAGGACTGACAGTGTTATTCTTTTAAGCAGGCACAATTTCTGTTGAAAGTATAACCCCTGAGAAAGTACTTCATGGCAGTTATGTCCATGAGAGTTTTGCTTGCACAAAGGATACCTGATTAGGTACCAAATCAGTTCTGTTACCTAGCCATCAGAAAATGTATCGTACAAAATAACAATAGGAATTCATAGAATGGGAGTAGCAAGAACAATTCATAATTTATACCAGTTTCATGGCCTGTACCTTACTCTGGCTACAGGTAGCTCTAGGATAGAGAACCGGTATTTAAGGGGCAAAATCCCTTCCTGTCATGCAATCTCTCCATGTGCCAGACCCACAAACACTGTTTCTCATGGCAGAGAAGTCAGAGGATGGGGAAACCATGGTGCAGCTCCTGCCCCAGGAGTGATGTGAAGAGTGGCCGAGCTCTTGCAGAGCACCTGAGCCCACCAGGCCTGCATTTGGCTCTGGGAAAATCACCCCAGAGCCACCTTGCTAAGAAGTGATTGCAGTAAATAAATAACGTTAAAGTCAAGCCATTTCCAGGATGGTCAGTGAGCTAAGGAAAAAAGTTAGGTGGGGATTCATAGAATCATAGAATCATAAAATCATTTAGGTTGGAAGAGACCCTTGGGATCATCAAGTCCAACCATCAGCCCTAACCTACAAAGCTCTCCCCTAGACCATATCCCTCAACACCACATCCAGTCTACTCTTAAACACAGTCAGGGATGGTGACTCCACCACCTCCCTGGGCAGCCCATTCCAGTGACAGACCACTATTCCTGTGAAGAATTTTTTCCTAATGTCAAGCCTAACCCTACCCTGCTGCAGCTTGCAGCCATTCCCTCTTGTTCTATTGCTAATTGCCCTTGAGAAGAGACCAGCACCAACCTCTCTACAATGTCCTTTGAAGCAGTTGTAGAGAGTGATGAGGTCTCCCTTCAGCCTCCTCTTCCTCAAACTAAACAGTCCCAGCTCCCTCAATCATTCCTCATAAGATTCACCTCTCCTTTATGATGTTAAGGGGATAATGCAATAAATGTTTTGTACCTTTTTTCCATCAGGAACCCTTTGCAATCATACAGGAGTTTTTCTAGAGTGGAAAATAGGACTTTCTTTAAATACAAGCAACAATGTTTGTTGCTAAAGCTTTTTCTTTTCTTTTTTTATCTTCTCATTGACTTTTAAATGTGTGGGATTAAAGTCTGTAGAAAGCACACTGAACTGTCCTTCTTAGCTCTACTTCTTTTCTTGATTACTTAGATCCCTATGTGAAGATCCATCTGATGCAGAACGGTAAGAGGCTGAAGAAGAAAAAGACTACAATTAAAAAGAACACTCTGAATCCCTACTACAACGAGTCTTTCAGCTTTGAAGTACCATTCGAGCAAATTCAGGTAATGTCAAATAATGTTTTGTCTTCCCTCTGCATTCCATTTCTCAGCCCTTATAAATATTTAACAGGAATCTTGTTAATTATCACGTGTGCATGCCTTCATTAGCACCTAGGTGCCAGCCCTGTGCTACATTAGATGAGTGTGACTGCTTCAAGAGGGAAATGATAAAATGCACAGTACTTATGAAGCTTTGATTCATCAGTGAGAAATGGATAACTGACATTTGCTGTTAACAGAAATTCTGCAAAAAATAAGTCCACAGGGAGATAGAGAAGGAATGTGCCAGCAAAAAAAAAAAGTGTAAGGATGAAAGAAAAGGCATATATAGCAATTTTCTCCAAATTATTTGAAATAATGAATTGTCATCATGTGTTAAATTTGTGTTCCCTATGTATTTAGCAGTCCTGTTTGTTGAAAGCACTGCAGCATCCCTATTAACTAAAACACATAATTTAATCACCACTTTTTTTCATTTATTCACCACACACCATGAAATTTTTTCAGTGATTCCTATATCCCTTGGAAAAAGACATTTTTGAATCTCAGGGGTTCTCATGGGTCAGTACTGCAGTACCTGTTCTCTTGGCACCTCAGGGGAGTAACACAGTTGTCCAGGTGCTACTCTTGGAGAGCTCAGTGCCTAAAATTTGGGGCCTCAGAAGTCAGCACAGTGAGGTGGAAGTCTCCTACATTAGTGGTGGGAAATACTAGGACAAGGCATCATGTAATTTTTTTGAGAGACTCATTAACCTTCCTTTGGGCTACTGGGAGGCAAGTCATCTCTCACTCACTCAAGTGAATGAGATTTAACTTTCTCTGATGTTAACTAGGCTTTGCTGGCAAGAGAGGGGCTCAGGAGGCATGTGGGAAACCTGCAACCAATTCATTCACCTCCCTAAGGGAATTTAAAACAGTATCTTCAGTGCTGTACACAAGTACTCTTGTCACTTGTCTTTGGACTGCACACACATTTCTGCCTAAATAATAAGTATATGGTTGGCCACAGAGCAAAAGATCACCTCTTAGTTTTCTTGGTACAGGAGAGACTTTGGTCTCTGGTCTGATCTAGGTAGTGTAAACCACATGAAGATCAGTTGGTACAGGTCTCCTCCATTTTTTTAAAGCCTTAACCATTAGCATTAAATTATTTCATTATTTTGCTCACTAGTTAGAGCAGAGAAGATGTACTGGTTTAAATGCCCTCGGAACAGAAAATGACTGCACATGGAGACCTATGACCAAGGAGCTGTTAAGCAAGACAATAGCTTTTCTGGGTGGAGCTGTGTGTGAAAAGTGTACTTTCAGGGGCTTCCCAGTTTGAATGACCAGGATTAAGAATAGTCTAGGAATACATCCTTTTGTGGCTCCTAAGAAAGGTCTAGGTAAAAGTTACGAGCAATGCTATTTGTAGTTTAAATGGGTTTAAATGGCCTGGGCCAAAATGGGAGCCTCCGCTTAATCAGATGAGAGCATGGTATGGGTTTTGAGACTTTGTATCTTGGATTTTGATAGCAACTGTAGAGAAGCCTGGGAGCCAAGGCCTATGTTTCAGCCAAAGCTGTGTGCTTGGTTTTTATTGACTTGGTACTGACAAAGATAATAAAACTAGACACTAGACGAAGGGAGGCAATGTGTGACTGGGATGCATGACTAGCCCATTTAGAGTTTCTTCATGCCCTACAGCAAGGACTGGGATGCATGACTAGCCCATTTAGAGTTTCTTCATGCCCTACAGCAAGTACAGGTGTCTGTGGACTCTAGGAATCAAGAAGTGGGAAATCCAGTGGGGATTCCTGTTGATTTTAATGAAAGCTGGTCTGTCTTCTTGTGTAAGATCTCATAACAAGCATCAAAGACCCAGAGGCAAAAAGAGATTAATCAAATGAAGCCTCTCTGGCAATTGAAGCAAGTAGAGACATTTCCAAGTAGAGACAGGACTGAGGAGCTGCAATGGGCACCTCCAAGTCACCAGGTCTGAGCTTTGGCCTGGCTAGGTGCATTCTGCAGGTACTTGGCCATTTTGCCTTCTTATCCTAAATCAGTTTTGTAAGGTGGATAAAGGACCTTTAAAAAGTATTGTGGTTTCGCTGTTTAAAATTTTACCTTTTTTTTTTTTTAATTAAGTTTATTAGAATTACTTTATAACTATTTACTTCAGTATATAGCCTCAGTTTTAAATCTGTAGTTATGGGCTTTGGTCATATGCCATCATACTTTGGAGTTAGTTATAACAGACTATATTTAGAAGCTATTTCCTTATGGTTACTGAAGTGATTTCATCATTAGAAAAACACATTTAAAATGTTATTTCGACTTAATATGGTAAGAATCACAGTGACTTTAGGGTAATTCACGTAAAAGTCATTAAGCAAACTTTCACAGTCAAATAAAAAATAATGGTTATACAAGATTCTGGATTGTTGGAGAGCGAAGGCAAGAGAGCTCATGAAGGGAAAGCAGCTCAATAGCAGCACATCTATGTAATTTGAAATGGGCCAAACATGAAGATTTGTCAACAATTTAATAGTGACTATGGATTGTGGCTTTTGAGGGGAAAAAAGTGATGTCCTTAAGGGCAATGGGAGAACACCACTGAGAAGTCAAATCCTGTTTCTACAGGCACATCAAGCACATGTTTTGCCATTTTAAAGACAGACTATTTCCATAGGTAGCATTGTCTTCAGGCCCTTTCAGTCCAAAGAATGCCTAATCACACCAAAGCAACTGCTAATCTAAGTGTTTGTTAGCAGAAGTGGTGCTTTCTGCTAGCATCTGTTGGCTTCTGCAGTGCAGCTGTTCCTTTAATGTATGGTACAAAGGCAAAGAGATGCTCACCTTTTTCTCTGGGTTTAAGCCAGAGATCATGAGGTGAAAATCACCTCAAAGTTAATCATCTGAGCTAGGCAATCTTACATCTCTATAGAACAAGGAAAAGGGTCTTTTGTTTACAGTGCTCAATGTTGTCTTATGATCAATACTAAAAAAATATCCAATAGTAACTAGCCCCCAAGCTTCTACGTGCAGCAGGTGACTATTTTTTTTTTGTTTCATAAAATAATAGTCTCACGCTTACTTTTTATATCTGTGATCGTACGATGCATCTAAAACAAAAATGTTCATTTGGGGAGGTACCATCAACATTAAAAGTGAGTATATTGCAAACAGCAAAACTGAAACATCATTTTGGCATCTAGAAATACTTGCTTCAGGATATTGCCTTTTATCATGAGTGCTCTGGGGAGAGAGAATCTTGAGTTTGATGTACACTTTTGTCATCAGCAACTATATAAATACTTTAGTGCCTTTTGGCATCATCTCTTTCTCTGGCTCTGTGAATTGTACAATCGTGTAAGAGAATGGACTCGGTAAAATAGACTTAATGGGCCTGGTCTTGCACACAGGCTTAAAAGAGTCAGTTATTTTTAAAATATAATCCCATTACAAATACTAAACTTAACCATTCTCGTAAGAAATCCTGATTGTACATATATTTAAAACCTTAAATGTAAAAGCCTGATGCTTGAGAATAAATATTTTTCTGGAAGAAATATGTTTCAGGATGTTTATTCCTCCCATTCAAGAAACTAGCACTGGAACAGGAATCTGTGTATATTTACCGTGGAATAGAAAGGAATGGGGAAAAGAACTGTATGTTCGTCTTTAAAAATAAAGCTCCCTAAGGAGAAGAGTTTACAGTTTAGCGAAATCAGCCCAAGGCTGTTGACATCTTAAATGCTTTGGGGGAGAACACCACTCTACTGAAGGAATAGCTGTTTGTGCTCTCTCGACAAATATTAATGGCCTGATGGAGAGGAATGTGTGCAGGTGCATATGCAAACGCCTGGCTTGAACATCACCTCCCATTAATGCCCCAGTCTGAGTGAATGGAAAATTGTCTGTGAGCTGTGGCATATGGGCTCATGCAGATTTTATGGGATAGTTTAACCCTGTTTGCCAAAGGTAGCCATTCTGGCAGCAGCAGTGGCACTCCAACACCAGCTCAGTCACAGGCAGCACCTCTGTGTCTGAGCCCTGAGACAGCCAGGGTTATACTCCTTTCCAACTCTCCGAATCATGCAGCCTGATTTCTAGACTTCTTTATAAATATATAGAATATACACAGTATGCACAAAGGCTTACAGATGTGCACATGCACGCACACAGATGATTACATTTGTATGTGTATACAGTAACCATAAGGGTTAGCTTCTGACTTTATCTGAAAATAACTGATTAGCATGCTGTACAGATGGGTAGGATTTATTTAGAAGTAGAAAAGCAATTCAAAGAACAGAGTACGCCATTGCAAAAGGTAACTTGAGGTAGAGCCGCTTCTGAATTTTACCTCATCTTTACTTATTGGCTTGGACAATAAAGATGTGTTAAATTTCATCATTTTCTTTCCCTTAAGAGCCAGAATCCATAGTCACTTAGATCTTAGTTTACCTTAAGATCTCACTCTTAGCCCTACAACCTTCTAGCAGTCTAAGTCTTCAATATAAAAAAAAACCAACCAAAACAAAAACCACAGGTGGTTAGTCTGTTAAAGGAAAAAAAATTATTCCCATATGAAGCTCTTTGATGCAAAGAAAGGGGAAGGGGGGCAAATTTCAAGTTAACAGGGAGGATATGAACTTAATTTTATGTGGAAGGCTGACAGGAAGCAAAGACAAAAGTTTTAATTTTGCTTCTTGTTACGGGAACCTTCTCTGGCTGTCACACGCTTACCCTCCTTCATGAAGTCTTCATTGTTGTCTGTCCCAAGATTCATCCCTGCCCAACTTCCCTTTGCTTTTGCACTCATGGGTCTTTCTCTGTCTCATTGTAGAAAGTGCAAATAGTTGTGACTGTTTTGGACTATGACAAGATTGGCAAGAATGATGCCATCGGGAAAGTCTTTGTGGGCTACAACAGCACCGGCGCGGAGCTGCGGCATTGGTCAGACATGTTGGCCAACCCCCGGCGGCCCATTGCACAGTGGCACACCTTACAGCCCGAGGAAGAGGTAGATGCCATGCTCGCAGTCAAGAAGTAAAGTAAATTAAATTACGAAGCAGAAGAAGAAGAAGAAAAAGAAGAAGAAGCCTTTCTGCATTTGCCCACATAGTGCTCTTTAGCCAGTATCTGTAAATACCTCAGTAATATGGGTCCTTTCATTTCCAGCCATGTGTTCCTGACACAGATCAGTTGTACTTTTAAATTCCCATTTTAATTTGCACAGATTTAAATGTAGAGAGCCCTCTAAAGGCGCTTCATTTCACCACTGCCCCCCCAGATCTACTCTTCTTTTAAGCAATATGATGTGTAGATAGAGCATGACAGAAATTATTTATTGTATCACACAGTTGTATATATACACCAGTATGCTGAGAATTTATTTCTAGTTTGTGTATTTGTATGTTGTAAGCGTTTCCTAATCTGTGTATATCTAGATGTTTTTAATAAGATGTTCTATTTTAAATTATGTAAATTGACTGAGATATAGGAGAGCTGATAATATATTATAGGGTACCTATTGTATCGTCTGCATTCCAGAAAAAAAAAAAATTCCAACTTGTAAGGCACTAGTAGTGTTACACTGACATCTTAAAGGACAACTTAAATCTGAGCTTTCAACTGGACCATCCTACTAACATGCTACGCGTCCACAGTGAATCTTGGAGGGGCAAATCCGATTGGGTAGACTTCTTTCACAGGCAACTTAGCATGATCTGAGCAGCTCCATGGCTGACCTCAAGGAGATGTAGCCAGAAGCCAGGATATCATTTTTTTGTATATATTCCAAAGCAAACACATAACAGACTGAAATGGCTTTAGATTGAAAGTTGAGGAAGCAGTTCCATAGGAGGCAACGATTTCATCTAACACACAAAGTAAGACCATTTGCAGAGGTTGTTCAGGGAGGGGGGAAGAGAGGGGGGAGACGCAGCAGTAGCGAAATGCTGCCATGAAAACAAGAGTAGCTCTCCGTTATCACCTTTATACAAAATTTGCATACTGTGAATTCCATCCACGATTTCACATTATAATGAGTTTGCACATTAGACTTTGTAACAAAATATTTTATTATACTAACTCAGATTAGAAGGAATGCAGAATATTTTTTAGACACAGCCGTGTGAGTTTATTATACAAAATAGTTTCATGGTAAACAGACAGTATTGTAATCCCATCAGAAGATGACAAAATTTAGCCATAGTTCTAAATGCACTTCAAAGTAAGCCAAAAGAGAACAGCTAGTGACCTTTTATATACTATTTATACTTAAGTTTTAATTTGTCCTTTAAAAAAAAAGTGAAAACAAAGAACAAGTTCTAGAAAACTGAAGCAACCTCTTCTGTATACTAGATGCTCGTTTCAGGAGGAGTTTTTAAATGTTTTCAATGTTATTATGTAGTAAATGGCACTATTATGAAGCTATTAGTCATTCCATAAGAGTCTTGAAAGACTGCTCTGTGTATCACTGTGACTGCCGTGTGTGCTTAGAAATGTAGTTTTCTCAGTGGATAGCAATCAATTTATTCCGTAGTGATATTGTAATAATACTGCCATTCCCTTCTACTGCACTGCCGAAGGAATGCGTAGCACAAGCAGTTCTAGTTATTATGGACCAATTTAGAACTGGAAAGCTATGCAGGGGACAAGGATGCTATATTGAATGGGTTGACCACGCAGCATTTTGTCAAGCCCTGTGCAATATTCTACATTTCCAACCTCCCTAGCCCTCACCCCCTCCCCCTGCCGCTTTACTGTAGATAGTCACTTATGGCTAGCCAGCATGTCATCTCAGCTTGCACCATCTCATCAAGTCATTTAGGGCATCACTTCTATCTCATGTACTGTCCTTTGAGGTCCCTCGCTTATCTTTCCAAGCTGTGAATACATTTATAATGCTTTGAAGAGGTCATTACTTTCAGCAATGCAAGCTACCCCAGAAATGTGGAAACGCTATACCTTTTGGAGGGAGGCATGAGAAGTCAGCCATCAACCTTCTTATTGATTGTAGACAAAAGAAATTACTGAAAACAAAGATGAATGTAATTGCAGACTTGTGTACTGAAAACTAAATTCCACAGCCTCCCTCAAGGCACTGATTGTGGGAGAGGTGTGACTGGCCAAGCACCAACATCTTCAGTAGGTTTTGCCTGGGGGAAGGCAGTGGGGAGGGGGCGGTGGTGGTAAAAGAAGCAGCAAAGAAGTCGGAGGAGAAAAAAAAAAAAGCCTGGATCTCTCCCCACCTCCAAAAGTGAGAATAGCAAGACCCATTTTCTTTCTTTTTACATGAAACACGGGAAAAACACAAGTGAGACATTTTCTGATAGAAACAGGCGCATACATGCAAAGCATCAAGCTGGAATACTTTAATATCTTAACCTTAAGGACCAAACCCCACCAAAGAGAAGTAGACAGTCAGCTTTCCAGCATAAGAGCTTCATGGTCTCCAACTTTTCAGTTGTTCATTCAGGATAGCTGCAGGTTCAAACTGCCGGGACTGACGTGTGTTAAGGTATTCTTAATGCTTTCTCTTCCTACACTGCCAGACTGAACGTCAGCGTAGAACTGGTTTGTAAGGGATGATGATTCTCAGAGACCGAACCTGCCATGTGACCAAGATGACACTTTCATCCTCAAAGAAGCCACATGTACCTTTCTGACAAAGCTGTGTGAAGTATTAGAATCTGATGCTGTAGAAAGATCCTAGTTGCCTTTGTGTATATTTACTGCCTGCTTGAGTGTTTCTCTGTGTGGGTTTTCTCTGTATCTTGTAGAAATGTTTGGGGTGTTTTATCCTGCCATATCGCTCGTGGCCCGCGAGCTGACAACTTTAGCTGTATTTTACCTTCATTTTTGATGAGGTGGTTTATATTTTGTTTCACTTTGTGTAGTGACTTCCCACAGTAGAGTTTTCCAATTGTCGTTAAAATAACATACATATTACACAGATATTCAATAAAAATGTTTTATTTCCTGTTGATGTTCTAGCCTTGCTCTTTTGATCTAAAATTTGGAAAGGACATTTCACTCCTGGGCTTTAGCACAATCATACACTTCAAAGTGTCACAAGTGTAATAGCACAGCAATTTTTGAGGGGCTTTGAAAAGCTGCTTTCATCAGTGTGGTCCGCTGCAAGACAGTCAGAGCCAGCAGCACTCCAGCAGATGAAATCTCCATCTCTAGTGCAGATGAAGAACTAGGGCCTTGTTTTCCCAAGAGCCCGATCATTTGCTTCCAAAAACATCATTTTCTATCAAAACATGGACTAGTTGCACATCACGACAAAAACTCCCAAGTAGTTACCCAGCTTCAGTACTCTTCAAGCCTATTGTGTTAGAGCCGTGGCTGGAGTTTTCATTTGGAAAGAGATTGTGTATTTTAACTGACATTCAAGAGGTACTTCTAAACTGGCCATAAAATCAAGCCTCTTGTAATCTAAAGATCATTAAATAAGGGCTTAAACTGGGGGGAGGGGGTGGGGAGTGAGTTCACAAAATTAAAAAGGATGGAAAAAATGTTCTATGAAACAATTTCAGTTCCTGAGCATATGAAGCAAAACAGCACACCCCAACCAAAAAAACCCTGTAGCCATGTTTGGTTTATGTAGCCATTTTTCTTAGTGATCCCTGCTACCTTTGCTTTTTCCCCAATCTTAAGAGAAATATGCCCATTCCTTTCAGGAACCTCATTGTGGTAATTACTGATATGCTCCAGTTTAACCACAGCTGCTGTTACACGAGGCCTTACTGTGAGTTAGAGCTCATTGTAAGTATTTTCAGGCTCAACCCTTTTCCCTCTTGCCACTGCTCAGAAAATGCCCTCTTTTCTCCCCACTGCGTTTTTGTTCATCATCTAGAGTCAATGAGCACCAAAATGGACTGATGCCACTCTCAGTGAGAGAGAGCAGGCCAGTATCTCCTGGTGGGTCTGGTGATTTGGAGAGCAGTTACTCTTCCAAAACAGTCAGTGACTGCAATCTGTGTCTGTGGCTTTACAAATGTGCTGTGAGGCGCTGCCTCCTTGGTTGCAGGAGCTGAGGTAACACTCCTGTGTTCTCAGTACTACAATGGTCCCACGATAGCAACAGGCAGGTACCACATTATGGAGGTATGAGATGCTGCTCCTCCCGTCTTCATCATCTAAGCTGGTGCATGATCAGACCAAGCACATACTTCCCTAAGAGAAGCAGTTTGCTTAAGAGCAGAACCAAATCTATCAAAGTCAATACATAAAAATATTTTGATCCAGGTTCTGTATGCATCAGCCATTGTTGTAGATTTTGAGAAGACCAAAATGACGTCTTTGTCAATCAAAAAACAGTTCTGCCAACAGGGGTAATAAGTTAAAGCCAGTCATTACAACTAATGTAAAAAAAAAAAAAATGCTTCATAAAATAGCAGTTCTACTAAGTGGGGAAAGCAGCAAAAATCACGAATTTTATTCAGCTCATTTAACCCCTAATCAACTGTCAAGAAAAACATTCTTCCCAACTGACAGATTGTTACCAAAGCAAAGGACCTAGGTCTCACCATCACTTTTCACATCAAGAGCCAATGAAAGTTAATTGCCTGTTAGTTATGCAAAGCAAAAATTAGAACATTATATTTTCTGATTACTCTAACAGTCAATTCCCTTATTTATTTATGCATTAGCATTTTCACCCCAGGCTGTCAGTTCAGTTTCTTACACACACACACACACACTGACCTGTATTTCAGACCGTATATCTACCAAATTCATGTCACGTTCCTGTTTTCACTGCCAGTTGAGACACTGTTGTTTATTCAGGTACCAGTATAATTTGGGAAATGACCTATTGGAGAGCAGTGTAGGGGAAAGTGTCCCGGGGATCCTGGTAGACAGCAGGGTGACCAAGAGTGCCCTTGTGGTCAAGAAGGCCAAGGGCATCCTGGGGTGTATTAGAAGGGGGGTGGTTAGTAGGTCAAGAGAGGTTCTCCTCCCCCTCTACTCTGCCCTGGTAAGACCACATCTGGAATATNGGATAAATATCCCTGATATTCTGTGATCCTGTGATTAAAGTATGGAAGTGGTTTTTTTCTACCCATACCACATGAACTTTTAGCCAGTCTTGGTTACACTTACCCTATGTGCAGTAAGATTTTTTTTATATTCAATATAGAGAATACTGTTAATATTGCACCAAGAAGAAGTTCCAAAAGTACATGACAAACTAATAGAGAGAAGACTGTAAGGCTCTGTGGTACTTTCTGACTGACACCTGTGGCAAAATATTCAGACACAGTAGCCATATGAAGAGATTTATTTCAGGATTATGTACTACTCAACATTTTTAAAAGAGGTTACAAATTAAGGAATGATCTAGACATCTACCATGGAACTTATGAAGAGGCCAAAGAGGCTGAGGAAGTCAAGACAGTTCTTCCAGGTTTTTGGGGTAAAGGTGGAGAGGGCAGGTAGCACAGGCTTTTTATTCCATGCATGAATCACGCAGTAACATAAGGAGGTTTTGAGCAGACCATTTAGACAAAAATACCCAAAACAAAAATAAACAAAAAAACACCCCAAACTAACTAAACCCCCAAATCAAAAAAAAAGTGTTTATTCTTCTGGCAGAACCAGTCACATCAGTTTGACTTTGACAGCTGATATTTAATTTCTGTCAACCATTTCATATCTTTGAACACTCTCTTAATACTTACAACAAGGAAGGCACTCAGTAGGTGTTGCACTGATGTTATGCACCTAATAGAGCCGACATCAGTTTTTCTCATGAACCCAAGGCCAATGCACAAAAGTGGCAAAATATTGTCTGCTCTACCAGTCAAGATTATCCTGTGATCCTGCACAATGCTCCCAAATTTTGCTCTCATCCTTACAGAGCCCAGGGACAGTTCTCTCCTTGTATTTATTGTAATCACATACATGTATCTGAGCCTAGAAGGTGTCCTAACTCTTTCCTAAGAAGCAGCAGCGCCCACTAGCATCAAGAGGTTGTCCCAAAACCCTGATGGGGATCTGTCATTGAAGAGTTTCAGACTGGGCTTAGGCTATATTTGTCTTCTCCCATGGACCATTCCTCACAAGGAGGAGGATCTCAGGCTGTAAATCCTGATTGAAAACCTGACAGGTTGGAACCTGGAATGCAACGCTGAAGTCAATTATTTTGCACTTAGTCAGAAACGTTATCATCTGCTCACTCTGGTGAAAGACAGATTCTGAGGCTCAGTAACTTGCATCCTGCTCAAGATGTTTTTTCTCTTCATGAAACTGGCAATATTATTAAACCAATTCTTTTTGAAACAGTTTCTGTGACATTCATAGAGTCAAAATGGCTTTCATATATTTTCATTGTTTCAAATATAAGGCTATCTCTATTGTTTAACTCAGCAATTTCTAAGCAAACTCTTCAAAGTTAATAATAAGTTACTAAATTGTGTAATTGGTTTTAATTCATTGCTTCAACAAACTTCTTAAAGTTTCACTCACTCCTCGCCAACCATACACCATGATCTGACACTGATTGATACACAAAAGCCCTAATGGAAGGCTGTCAAGGATATTAAGTAATCAGAATGACTAATAGAGTCCTTTACATGGATTAAATTAAGATTAAATCATCAAATTTCAACATAGTGTAAGACTAGGGGTGGGGAGCTAAGAGTTTCATTGTTGCAGATTAATATTTATTAACTATCTAGAAAACAGATAAATGAGGTGACAAAATTTAACTATGGCATAAATTTTTTTCAGATGGAACAGATTCAAATTATGAGGCCATCTTTGATGTCATATATTGAGAATCATGTACCCTGACAAGCACTTCAACTCAAATGTTGTTGGTCATCCAAATATTCTGGAGAGATTTGTGAACAGTAATACAAAAATACTGTAAAGATGATCTCAAATAAGAAAAGGTAGGAGAGCTGGTCAAGACATTAAGGAAAATGAAAGCAGAACCTCTTTTTTGTACAGGAATTGCTGACACAGAAATACATTTATCTTTTCAGTAGTCTCTAAGAATGTGATAAAAGCTTATATGAAGTGGGAGTACACAAAGGATATTCAAGTTACTATCTTCATATACATATTTAGACTTCATATATGTTATTTTATTATTTGTGTATGTTATATTATATATAAATAACTAAACTATATTTAGTTATACATGTACTTCAAACATCCACAGAATATATCTACATGTCCCAGCACAGCACTGAGTACAGATGCCAGGATGCTTCCTGACTTCAGCAAAGACATTTCTTCACTAGAGTGACTCTTGCCTCAGGGACCGAGCACCCTCCATGCAAATGTCTCAAAGTGCTTTTCAAAAACCAACCTAAGCCTTGAAAAATACCTGTTGGAAAACTGGAAAATACTACCTCATTAAAAGCCATTATATGATCTGGTACAGAGTGAAAAAATCTCCATGGCAGACAAATCAGGCAAGTCTTTGTAGTTCAACCACAGGGCATAAAAAAGAATTGAGAGAGTCCTTGGCAGGAAGAAGTAGCAAAAAGTAAATCTAAAAAGAGCCAATCTTGAGGGAAATGTAAGACATTTATGGAGATTATATAAATAAACAGGAAAATAAATGTGGGACAAATGAATAAATATGTATCTGAGCTATAGACTTCTACTATACTAGAGTAATAATATCTAGCAACAGATTTGTAGCAGAGTGAAGATGAGTACTACCTGGGCCTCACACTGCCTTGTGTTTGAGCCTTGCAAGTCTCTGGAATAAAAACCTGACAAGATTCAGGTTATCATTCTTGCTTTGCTCCATCCTTCTGTAAAGAGGCTTTTTCCTCACACAAAGAATTATATCTCCCACTCCAGCCCAGTCATGAGGAGAATCGGTTAATTCTCTCACTCCTTGGATTTAACACAAACAAATAGCTGCCTGAAAGGTTTGAACACCGTGACCATAATTAAATCTGCAGTAATTAGCAATGCAACAACAGTAAGCAAGCAAGCTTCTCCAGCTGACATTTTTTAAAGTAAAGATAACACAGGGGAATAAACTGGCAAAAATGCAGGAAGAAAAAGAAATCACTTGCAGATCAGGGGACCAAACCTTTGCCTCTTGCCAAACAGCCTGAGCTCACATGGTTTTATCATGGTTTTGTCTTTCCCCAGGTCACTGTTATTTCAATAGAGCCTCAAGATGTCAATAGAGCCTCAAGATGTCAATAGAGCCACAAGATCTAACTAAACTTTTGATCCCATGTTGGCTACTGTTTATGTTGTATTTACTGTGTTCCCTAATCCAGCTGAGCACAAGCTGTTCTGTTCTTGATTCTACCCATGCTTCCCTTGCTCCACTTCTGCTCAGCCAACTTTCCTTTTCTTTCTAATGTTTATTCAACCACTCTGGTGCCTAAAAACCTACTGGGAACACGGGTTCAGGGGAAAACACCAGGTTGCAAAAACCTTTGCCACAGTTAATACTCGTTTCACAGTATAAATTACAAAGATGTGGCAGCGTTAGTCGCTTCCCACAATATAATACCTCTCTGTACCTGTACTGTGTAAAGTATACCTTTTTGGTGATCTTATTCTATACCTTATTAGCAATGATGAGTCATACCAGCACTTCAAAGAAGTGTAGTAGCACTTTTGATGGAAAAGAAATGTGATGGCCTGGGCAACACCGAGGACTTATTTTTTGATTATTTTTTTTCTCCCCTGCACCAGAAATTCTAAATCATTTCCCACCACCACGACTTTCATCATCTCAAGTGCCATCATCAAATCTCCAGTAACCCTTTCCCTAAGAGAGAACGAACACTCTCTGCCTAACACCATAATGCAAGCCCATTTCATTATAGCCAAGGTAGCTGAACAATCAATATGAACTGCATGCTAGCCTCAGAGAGTCTCCTCCCAGCCTTGTTTGAAGTTGGCAGCACAAATGCTTCTCCTCTGAGTACATGCCAAGAGGACTATCTCTACTCTTGAGCCAACTTAGGCCGGTTTGACTTACGTACTCTTTAAGGCTGGGAGAAAACTTTTGGTTGTACCACTATCTCTTACCTACTTCCAGTTACCTGAAAAGGCAGAATTTACATGATACACAGTAGACAGCAAACAGAATGACAATGCAGGTGAAATAAAAGTAAACTTCACTGGAATCTAGACTTTAAAATGCATTGAAAGAATAAGCAAGTTAAAAGCATTAACTGCCAGGGAACTCCTTCATTTTCCTGCTGGCCAGGCTAATGGTTTTATAGACTCTTCACTTTCTTTCATATGTGTGTGCATTCATTATCTCCTGGGTGACAGCTCCATAAATCCTCTCACTCTCTTGATATGTTCAAGGCTAGATGAGGAGCTCCTTCATGACAGAATATTTCATGTCCCAGCACAATTATGCAGCACATTCCTCAACTAGCAGCTGCTGGATACAAATACGTGCTGGCACACTGCGCCCCTTGGCACCTCGAAAAAGAGTAGGTCTCCTCCAGACGTGAGCAGCAACGCACCATTCCTTTCTAAATGTATTACCTGGGGTATATCACACTTTCCTGCCTCATTTACACTCATGTTGCCACGTTTGACTTCTTTTCCTGGTTCACAGTTTGGGCACCTGGGGCATTACTGAGTGGCAAATGCTTGCTATTTAAATTTCCAAGCCACAGCAAAGGACTTCACGATCCCTAGCTTTTAACATTGCAGACCTGAAATTACAATTGACACAATCTGCTAAACAATTGTATTATCATCGGTCGTCAAATCATCTTACTCAAAAGCTGACTGGATTTTCATATCCTTAAAGATTCTGTACTCTTCCTTAAATAAAACAAAATTTTAAAAGTGAAAAAGGAGAGATTAATACCATTTCCTGATCATCTCATTAACAATATATTTCCCACATTGTAGAACATCCACTTACTGTGACATTGGCAGAGCTAGATCATTTTCAAAACCCTGCAAGAATTGTATCCTTTTCATCTAAACCACTTAGAACATATGAAAACATTTGATCCCGTTAATTATCTAAAACACTTATTCATGGAGTGCATTTGGTCTTATTAGCACTGACACGGGCTCTTCCTTGTCATGCAACACGACTCAACACGTGCCTGCTAACACAGACACGGGACTTACTCATCGGGGGGGACTGAGGGGGTGGAAATCCCCACACTTTGGAAATTACTGCTCTGGATAATTCCACAAAACAACTGATTCCTAACACATGGCTCCCAGGGACTGTACGGAGAATATGGCCCAGCGTTAGCCTTACTTGTTGTAGCAGAAACCAGGGAGTTAGTGAGGAGCAGGGAGCTCCTCACTGTGCCAGTACAGGCAGCTGGTTTTCCCATGTTTAATAAGTGCAGTGTGAGTAGCAAAGACATGAGGTCAGGTCTTCTCCTTCCCCAGAAATGCAGGGTGAAATGGGGAAGGTCCTGCCAAGGGACAGACAGTTAAATATTTCTCCTGGGACACAACTGGATTTTGCACCAGCCCCTTTTGCATCCCCTTCCTCCCTACTTGGCATAAAAGGTGTACAAGGAAGTCAGGTCAGAGATTTACTATTAAATGTAACAGCAAGGAGACAGAGCATCTGTACTTCAGGGATGCCCGGCATTAGCCCCATGAATGCTGTGACCCATTAGCCACCATCTCTCACCTGCCAGACCTGAGCCAGGGTGTTAGCCTGACCTCCCCCAAGCTTCTCACCTTCACATCAGTTGGCATCAGTTCACACACAGACATGGCGGATCCATCTTCTGTGCTGATTCTGTCAATAAAAGTTGGGTGAAACACTGCCTTTGTAGGTACCCCGCAGCTGGACGTGCCCTGTTGTGTCTTTTCTGCTCTACAGTTCAGGGCTGCATTTCCCAAACCTTCCCTGATCCCAACCACAGCTGCAGCTGGATTTTTTCGTTGAGTTTACTATCCTAGTTAATTGAACTATTTGTGTGCTTAGGAGCTAATTAAGTAATTGCTGGCCCGACTGGAATAATGCTACATTGTAATGATCAGGTTTTACTCCTGACTGGATTTTTTTTCAGGAGCTCACATAATTTAGTTCATGTTGCTGCTACCTCTGTTTCCACGTATGTAACTAGGAAACAAGAATCTTCCTCACTTTGAGAATTTGAGTTAGAGAGCTTTGTAGGCAGTTATATATTAACAATACCGTTAATTCCATAACTAGGAACTTAAATAACTCGTTGCTTTTCCAGTGGGCTGCACAAACCTGTGCCATCACATCTAAAGGATTATTTCAGTAATGAGCTGGTAAGTATTACTACTCTTCCTCTGCAGGCAGAAACTGAGCACCGGATGTTTGACCTCAGGTCAGCAATATGCCACACAGGGCTGCAGTGGTGATTAGAGTTTTGGTTCCAACACAGCTCAAACCTCAAGGATATCTGGACACTCTTGCTCAGCTGTAAAGCATCACTGAGGAGTTTTTAGAGCTTTCACAAAGCTGCTTGTGCAGTATCATGTGGGGAGTCACAGTAGAAACCAGTCACTGCTACTCCGTGGTATGGTACATACCGCCACCTGTTCCTACCTGTAATTGAAACCACTGTTTTGAAAAGCAACCAACCATTGTCTCCCACAAGAAACACATCCTACCACCCCTGGTAAGATTTGTGCCAAGGTAAAGAAAGGATCAGCCACGTGCAAGTAGTACACCCGCTCCATTGCTCACTTGAGATGGATTAAGATGAGAAGCCTCTATGATTTCTGGATTCAGAGCATTGCAAAGCTAGATTGATGAATTATCTCTCCTTCACTTTCAGCTGTCAAGCTTCAACTTTTTTCTCTTTTTTTTTTTTTCAGTGCAGAATATGATTTCCTTACGCTTCAACCCTTTTATCCCCATTCCTTTCTCTCAGTGCAGCTGTAGCTCCACTGTGTGGAAGACGAGGAAAGCGGAGAGCGAGCCAGGTGTGTTAACTGCGGGGCTGTGCACAGCTTCTCAACCTGGCAGGCGTGTAAAAGATGCGGGGTTTCAGAACCAACCAACGATTAGTGAGGACTAAGACCATTTCTCATTCAATCAGCACCTTGGTGCATTCCTTCCTCTGATCTAGTTGTACGTATACAAAAAACAACTGTAAAATACAATGCGTGCACGCACACACACACACACACACAAAAGGAAAATGTATTTCCTATGCATCTACAGACACAGCCATGGAAACTGCCTGACCACAGATTCATTTTTCATAAAGAAGGAGGAAGGAAGATTTTTCAACCTATTCAGTACTCTGTTGAATATTCTGATAGAAATTAATGTATTCCATCTCTCAGGAATTTCTCCAGTTGTAGGGTTGATGCTGGAGCTGAACTGGCCTTGTTTTGAGTGTCCAGAGGCTACAGTTACAAATGCTTTTGAAGATATTAAATAAGAATACTTAAATTACACTGACAAATTCTTTTTTAAAATCTGTTTTCCATGCCATAGACGAGGACTGGATTTCTGACAGGGCTACTGACTGACTGCACAGAACTGAAAGGATTTTTCAAGGGAGGCGATTTGGAATAGCCTTTCCTTAAAAAATGCTGGTACTTCTGGATGCTGCAAAACCAGGTTCACTCTGTAATGAGGGTGGGCTTAAGACATCTGACTATAGGTATCCACCTACAGGTGTCTGCAAGTGTGCCCAATGCTTAATTCCAAGTATAGACAGCAGAGATTTGGCCAATGAAGCAGCAATTTCATGCAGAAAGCAGTGGGTGCAGCATCAGTCTTTGGCTCCAGTGACTACACCCAGTGCTCACCTCAGTTTAATGCCAGTTTCAAAATAAATCTCTCCCAAACCACCCAAAGCTGACCTCTGACAAGTTGGCCCTGCTCAGGACAAAGCATTACTCTGGCACTTAGCTCTGAAGAGACTGTGAAGCAGTTTAGGAACCCCTCTCAGTGCTGGCTTCGTCCAGTGCTTCAGGAGAGCATGCTCTCCTAATTGCAAGTTCATGTCATGTCAGAGAGTGGCAAGAGCTGTAAAGCCTCACTAAGTGCTGGTCACGTCAATTTGATCAAAACCACATCAGAATAATAGGCAGAGAGAGGAGCTGGATTATCCTTTTATTAGGTGAGGGCATTATCTCAGCTTTGGATTTTAGGTCCAATGCTTTTAATGCTTTGTAGGCTGTACTCAAACCAGACCCAGCACAAAAAAAAAGTGAAAGCAGCTAAAGGTGCTTTGAAATGCTCACCCAATGCTTTACTGTCTCAGTAATTTCATTTCAGGGGTGACCTTGTCTGAGGAGAAAGCCTCAGGTCTCTGTGAGGAGTAGAAGACAGACATGTTCTGAACATTCATCTCAAGTCATTTGAGGACTTTTCACGAAGGCAAATAGTAAGGGAAAAAAGTAACAAGATTCTTGACATAACACAGGGAGTGCTGAGAAGGTTACTTCAACTTCTCCCACTGTAGCTCTGACTACATGCAACATCAAGGGATGGACACCTGGCAGCAGTGTGACATATGGCTTTGTTCACTCAGGCTGAGCACTGTAAAAACTCAATGGTGGCCCAAAGGAAGAATATGAGGTTGGCTAACTCATTTATATCGATAGAATTTAAGGAAAGCTCTTGAAGGATGGTGTAAGCAGGCCTGAAACTTTCTCGTTGAGGGCTGCACAGTAGGACAGTGTTGGCACTGATGGAAACAGAACCAAACTGGAACTGCTGGGACTGCTTGCTCAAGAAGTCAGAGTTGGGAGAGAGCAAGTGTTTCAAAAAATTGTCCTTACAGAAATTCAAGGATCACAGGTAGTAAATGGCCATGGCATGTCCCAGGCCCAGGGATACCATACTCTCTGTCTCCTTAAGAAGTGAGCAGGTACATGGAGCACGGGCAGCAGCCCTTGTTTCAGGACTGCTGCCAAACACCCCGTGCTAATGCCAACAGTTTCAGGCTTTAAATTCCCACCAGCTCTCCACACAGACCATTCACGTGGGGGGAGTTTCCCAAGCAGACCTCTTTGGAGAAATCGCCTTTCTTTCCAAGGGTTTAGCCAACGCCAGGGAAGCCGACCATGTAAACAGTCTGAGCCTCTGAATGAAAGGAATGCAGAGAGGAATGGAGATGAAGGACTAGAATGTAATTCCTGTAAACAAAACCATCAGCTCCTTTTAAATTAAACACATACCTATCTTCCCACCGCTTCATATATACCTAAGCACAGCAGCTCAGTAAAATTCCTGGGAAACACGAGAGACAGTGGTCTCGCATTCAGGAAAACATTGCGTTAAGCTTTACTTAAGGAAATGAAATCTACGAGTCTGAGGTAGTGTTATGTGGCTTTGCTGTTACGTGACAGAGGACCCAAAGCTGCAAAGTTGGATGCCAAACCCATTTAAAAAAATTCAGTGGACTTCATAATAGTGTTACAATGCATCTTACCTATGTGATACATGGTTTAAAAAAATGCTCACACCTCTGTTTTTTGTAAGTGTCATCAAAACCAAGAACTCTGGAAGGGAAACCTAGAGGCAGGAATAACTGACAATACAGAGTTCGTGTGAGATTTTGCGTACGTGAATAAATTGATGAAGACGACGGCAACGAAAATACTTCTGCGGGTTATGGAACTGGAGTATGAGAATCTCCCAAAAGCAGTTATGCTGGGGTTGGGTTCTTTTAAGCGCCGAGGGCCCCGGAACGTCCCTGGCTCGCTGCCGTCCCGGGCAGTGTGTACCGCGGCGGTGACTCCGGCAGGGGTCAGCCGCGCAGCGCGGCGGCGGCGACAGCGGCGGTGCCCGAACCCGCCAAACCCGCGGAGAGAAACGCGTGGCTTGAAAGCACTTGAGGGGCGCCGATGTTGCCGCTTAATACTGGGACAGTCCTTCTTGCTGAAGGAAAGGGCCAACCTGGGAAAAATAGAAAGCAAGGTTTTGGATGCTGATAAATGTGTTTATGTGTGATATGGAAATATATACAAATATTTTTCTCATCTCTTACTAGCTCTTTTAACACTTCAGGTGAGCAATTCCACTAAGACCTGAAGGCTTCAAACCAACACACCTGCACACGTGCTTGGGTGAACACACGCACAGGCCTGGGATGAAGCATGACATGCTTGACACCTCCTTCCTGAGGCTACAGTTTGTGTATTAAACGACACAGTCCCTCAGGACTGAGTAGGTTCCAGCACAATTCATTGGAACAGCTTTACCCAAGAAACACAGAGTGCGCTGTGTTTGACTGCTGCACTTTTTCTTTCTGCAGGTTCCCTGTGAGGGTACTCAGGAGAAGATATTGACTCCTAAGAATAGAACTGAGAGCAGTATATCGTAGACCTAGAGGTTTATGACATTTAAGATTACAGTGCTTATCTACTCTCTGGCTCTTTTTTTATTATTTATACTTTTGCTCTTGCTACAAAAGATTTTACTCCAGCAGATTTTTATGACTTCTTTTCTATTTCCTCATACCTATCCATAATCTTTACTGAGCCCTGGGATGACAAACGGGACAATAACAACCCACTCGTGTGGATTCATTTCTGCCCAGTGGCTAGTGCCAGGCAGGCAGCAACTGGCCATCTGTCTAAAAGCATTCTGAACAAATGTAATCTGCCAGCTTTCAGATACTAGAGTAAAAGTTGTATTTTGGGGTTTTTTTTGTTCTGTTTTAAATCCTAAGCAGTCCTGCGGAACCAGCAAGAACCACTAGTACTTTACCAAATTTAGGCCCCTATAGATTTGAGAACATGTGACAGGATTGTCTTGTCTTCTAGTTGTAAATCCCCAACTGGTCCAGGTTCATATAAAACCAAGAATCAGAACAGTTTGGATTTCAAATGAAGAGCCAGTGTCCTTTTTCAGTTCCCCAGGACACCGAGGGGTTTCTGTCCAGCCTCAAAAGGCAGGGTGGAAACTGAGTTTTTGGTTCAAGTGTTTTTTATGAATGTAGATCTGAAGAGCTCTACCTCCAGCATTAAAAACACAATTAAAGCCAAGTTTACAGTAAGAAAGTACTGTCTTTAAAGTGTTCACAGTCTTAGAAATAAGCAATTTACCGTCTGGCAATGAATTATGAAAATTATTTTAAATGTCTACTAATTCAATTCTCTTGGAAATGACTCTTCGCTTTAAGGTCTAGGACAGATGCAGGTGCAGTTCCAATATTGCAGCTTCATTAATGTTTTAGTTTCCTGTACCTATAACTTTGGCCCTTACTGTCCCTACCTTGCAGAAGTTGATTACAATTCTATAAGGATGATTTCTGTTTCGCTTCAGTTGAGTAAAATCAAGATGAACCACACCTAATTTGAGCCTGATTCAATCACACACCCCGATCTACCCCACGCCAAACCAGCCTGGAATTATTTAAAACCTCTCCTGCATCTATTGACCTGCAGCACTGGAATTTGTAATGGAGTTCATAAACTAGCTCTGCAGGTCAAGAGAAGAATGTTGGAAATGGGAGACAGTAAACAGACCGGCCAAGAAGATGTGACTTCATCCAAACTCCGTCTCCTGAGGAATTTGGAGGCTGGGAGAGCAGCACGTGGTGAAGCCCACCGTCAGGCCTCTGCTTCTAAGGGCTGGGTAGAACTGTTCAACTTCATTCTCTGAACTATATTATATGAAATGATGTTACATTGAAATGTTCCATATAGGAGGAAAGACAGAGGATGAATTTTTATTCCCCTGTGAATTAAACTGGCACACGAGTCACCATCTGGGCAGAACAAGATGGGCCCCACCTCTTCCTTCTGAGAAAAACTTGCAAAGTCCCTCAATTAAAAAGCAGCCTGCTACATTTTAATGAAGAAAGCACTAGGCTCCTTTGGGTTTGGGGGGGATTTGTTGTTGTTTTTGTTAAGTTACTTCTTCCTTTTTCCATAGCACTCTATACCTGATGTTAAAATTATAGTAGCTCTTATGCCTGCAAAAACACAGATGAGAGCTAGAACAAATGCTCTAGAATGGCAATTCCAAGAGACACTGCAATCTATGCAACATGTAAGAAAGTAACTTTCCAGGACCCAGAGTCACCACATACAGCTTTTCACTCGGGATATTTTGGTCTCTTCGGGCCTTATAAAATGCCCTGGCCTCCAGCCAAAGGAGCCTTTCTTTCCCATTTCAGAATGGGGATTCAAATGGAAAACTTCACTACAGAGCTGGACATCTGAAGCTCAGCAGGTGCCCTGGTCTCTTACCATGTCAAGGCACGGGAGCCCTTCACACTCACTACCCAGTTCCCCTTCTCCCTCAAGGGCAGTCAGTCATTTGCTGGACCCCTTTGTCCTCATTTCAGGATGGGGCATTTCACACCACACTCTCTTTAGATACTTCCCTTTCAGCCTCAGTGGAGGAGGAAGAAAGCGTGGCTCCTCACACGCAGGCAGCATCTGCTACCAGGTCTTCTTTTTCTTTGCCCCGGCCACTGCTCTGGCTCCCTCGGGAAGCTCTCAGCTGGTTTGTTTGCTTTCTTCCAAAAAAAGTGGGTTGCTGAACTGGCTGCTGGTTTCATTCCCCAGCTGGCTGCTTTCCACACGATGATTCTTTGATCCTAGCTTTCCTGTGACATTATCGGCACGTGCTGCCCAGAAGTATTTCTACCTCTAGCGAAGCTCAGAGAGCCCCAGCAGCCCCAGCCCTCGCTTGACCTGGAGGAGTGAACGGGCAAGGTGTCCAAGAAGCAGCTGCCTCTAGAAAACAGCTGATTGAGAGGTCTTGGCTGACAGATCTAAATATCTCTAAAGAGTAACCAGGCTATTGAAAACAAAAATACTGGTTTAGGATGGAGCTCGTACCACTTGCTGTATATAATCTAGCAGGTATACCATCCAGTAATAAACAGGAGAGACAGATCCTGCTTTCCTCAGTAGCAAGTCAGAGAGAGGGGCAAAGACTTATCAGAAAGAGACTATTATTAATGGTCCAGAGAGAGGTCAGAGTTTCAACCAGACTTTGAGTGATTTAAACAGCCTGTGGTCAAGCGGGCTATGGGATTTCTCTCTGCCCCGCTCTTTAGCACTGCATTCAGCCTGGTCCCTCCTGAGGGCTGACATCCTTCTCCAGGCATCATGCTCCTGAAGTAGATTTCATAAACAACATAATAGCAAGTGGTTTCCCAACTATGGGGCACAAATCACAAGCCCTTGATCTACAGAGAGCTGGCGAGCTCCGTCACGCTGACTCCTCTCATTTCACTTAGGAAGAGAACGCCAAATGAGAAAAAAATGTCCTGAAGAGAAAAATGGATTGTGCAGTTATATTGGTATTAAATTAACGGAAAAGGAAAGAAAATCTTGCAGAGACAAGCGAGAAACACAGATGCTTTCCTACTGTTGCTTTTCCATGCAGGCATTTTCTGTAATGCCTACATTACAGAAACTTCAGTTCAGTTACTTGCGTAACTTCAGAAGCAGTTATGCAATCCTGAAGAGATCCTCTATTAAACATGGTTATATTTGGGAGGAAACTTGGGAATTAGTTTTTGTTCTTGTACAACGAAATTACTTGTGGTGAGACTGCCCTCTTCCTGGCTTTCTGGCATACAGCTCTCACAGGAGGACTGCATGGTGACAAGGGAAAGTACATGGAGACTAATTACTCTTGTACTGCATCTGTTTTTAATTCCTAATTTAGAAACATTAAAAACAGATTCTAGAACAGCCATGTGAAGTTCTGGGCATGTTTTCCAAAATATCCAGCTCTCCAGTAACACTAGAACACATTAAACCACCACAATCTTAGCAATGATCTCTCCCCTTCTAAGAAATAACTATTTCAAAATCCTTCCCTACCATTTTACCCTAATTGAAAGAAAGAGGAAGGAATGAGTGTGTTAACAGTGTCTAGATACCTAAAACATAAGTTCTCTTGAATACTAAACATGAGCTATAACACACAGAAAATTCTAGAGTTGCAGAGTTCTTGTGGAAAGCCTTACGCCAGTATCTCTATGCCCTTTAGAGAAAAAAAATGTTCCTCTTAAAATGGGAATCCTTCTACAGCAGATCAGATCAAAGTTAAGTTCTGCTTCCCTGAAATGCATTTGGTGCTACGAATGACATAATGGCATTTCTCCTTTCTTTTTAAAGGATCTTTTCCAAGGACTAGATGCTGCCCAGGTTGTGGTTGTTTTTTAACACGGAACACAGAAATCACTCCACGCTAAGATCATCCCCTGCTATTCTTGCATTTCTCCTGCAGACCTTACTCTTGCTGTGGTTCAAAGGAACGGGTTATTGCTGCTACTGACACCGCTCTGTAGAGTTTATACCCTGGCCCTTACTACCAATGCTTGTACTCAAATTCCCCCTTTCCTCAGTAAAGAAAGTCCCACCACAGCTGCTCTGTTTTCTCTTCAGCAGCCACTTTAAATTCTGGCTGGTTCTTGTGGAGCTCACAAACTCCCAGATTTCTCTGCAGCTCCACAGAACCAAGCTTGCTGTCAGCCTGTTGTCTCAGAGACTCACCCACGGGGAAATCCAAGGGGAGAGGGAGCAGAGCACACAGCAGCATACACACGCTCCCGACCGGCGCTCAGAATTTGCTGCTGCTGCTGCTGCTTCTGCTGATTTCCTCATTTATCTTTTGGGGCTGGTTTTTGTTTGTTTGTTTTATATCTATATCTATAATTTTTTAAAACTACACTTTCAAAACATTGCTGAAAATAGGCAGTGAGTTCTAAGCCTAGCACTGTGATGTTCACCAAAGCTCACACAGGCTTAATGACAGCACACAGATACAGGGCTTTTTTTTATCAGCTGACAAAAGCGGACGCCTTTAAAAGCTTATCTGCCCAAAGAGGAAGAACCTCCCAGCTCTCACCTTTCACAGCTCATAGTCTGGATGCCTTTCTGGTTGACTGCTATTATTTTGCTGAGTGCTGGGTCGGGCTGTCTGCTGGCAAGAGGACTCCGGCCACCCTCCTCTCGCATTTGACTTACTGTGCCTGTTTTGTTTTAAAGCCATTTTGCAACATCCTGTTCTTTTACACCAACCCCTCTTTGGTCCCTTTCTGCTTCCTCTGCACCCCACAGCTACTGCTCTCTATTGCACCGGGGAAATAAAAGGAAAGACAAAATCAGTATGCACGAGGACTTATTTTTTAAATATTAACATTTTCCACAGGTTCAGCACAGCCTGGCGACTGTGGTAACTTATTTCTATGCCAACAGATCAACCAAACAGCGTTGTCCTCTCCCCTCCCAAGCCAAACATCATCATCTCATACAAATATACTCCTTGCAGGCGGACGTACCAGCACCTGGATCCCTACCTGCCGCCCGCCCCGACCTTTGCTCCTGTTCTCGTCTCTCGCCGACACACCCCAAATTCTGCCCCTAACACACAAACAAAAGATACTGTGGCAGCCCTGCTATGAAGTCAAGCATCGTAAAAAGCCTAGGTAACCAGAAAAGGCTGTATAACACACCCAGCCTTTTCCCGGGCTGGATGGACGCAGAGTTTGCAGCCGAGGCTTGTTTTCCCTGGCCTTGCAGCTTCCCATCCTCATCTTGGGATCCTTCAGCCACGTCAGTAAGAAGTGGAGCAGGACACATGTATTCAGGCTTTGCAGCTCACGGGGTAGAACATGACTCGCTTGGAAATCGTGCTAAATAAAAGTGTTTCCCTTTCTGCTTTGGAAAAAGGCCTAATGGTGAAGTTATATTGTGTGCTCATTGGGTATTATTTTATAGAGACCTGATATCTTAAGCACTGAAAGTAGTATTCTTCAGAATGTCATTTTATCTCTTCCTGCAAGTGCCAAGAATGCTTAACAAGCTAAATAATATACTGTTATGCAAGGGACAAAATGAGGGGGAAAAAAGTTCTGCCCATAATTTCAAATTTGGATGCTTTATTCAAAGCGTTTAATTATTACTTCTCTTGCAAGGTGATTAAAGTTCATTAAAATCCAAAGCAACGCTTGCCAAGATCTCAAAAGAGTTTATTATTTCAATTCTTGCATGATGATGAGGAAAAATATGTTTTTGCTTCAATCTCTTTGGTGAGGAGATATGGCGCCTGGCCAGATCACAAGGAGGGAAATTCTCCTGAGTGCCAACGCCTAACAAACTGCATCCTGTGCCTCACCGCCCCGGGGCTGGAGGCGGCAGCTGAGGAATCAATAGCTGACTTGCTTTAAAACCTTCCCGGTTCCGAGTATGGGGGACACGCTGTCGTTTGCAGGGGAGCAGTGGGAAAGCCGGGTAAAAATCTCACAGAGGACGAGCAGGGGAGGAACGTGACATTTTGCCGATTTGCAAATAAATGGGAGCTGATTCATCCCGTCCCCGTGGGTTTCTGGATCAGCACTCGCTGGATGCTACTGCCCTGAAATATGTTGGTTCAGCTGTCTGGCTGCGGCAGCTGAGCGGGCAGCACAGTCCATCAGCGGCTGCATGGGCTGAGAGAGGGGAAAAAGCCACACAGAAAGTCCTTGCCTGTAACTCCTGCTCCCTGCACAGGTACTGCACTTGTTTACTCTCTGCAAACACCCGGCTCCGACTGCAGCACGGGGCCGGAAAAGATTGCTAATAGATTCAGATAGTGAGCACTTGGCAGCAGCGATACTGGCATTGCCTGAACCCTTCGGCTAAGTGGGTTTGCCTCCACGGCATTCAAAAATGAGTAAAATACAGAGAACACTCCAGCTGCAGGTGAATAGTAATCCGCAGGGACATCCTTCCTTACATTTAGAATGTGAACTGAACTATATTTCACCTTAAGTACTAAAAATCTCAAAAAGGTAAGGCAAGAGATAATAGAAATTGAAACCAAGAAAAAGGACAATTACACTCTTCTAATGCAGAAACCTCAAGCAGTCAAATGAGATTTACTTGTCTGTATTTCAAGTGTCTGTCCCAAGAAATAATTCAATGCTGTTGAAGAAAAAAAGAGGAGACTGAAGTGACAGACCTGGAAAGCATGAGTCTTTATTTACCTAGAGATTAGACAGAAGCACCAAAGCAAAACATCTGAGAAGTCCGTGTCTTCCCCTACTGACAGAACAGATAGACCAAAGACATCAGCTTTATTCATCCATTTCAGCAATACATCGACCTTTTAGATATAGTTTAATTTCTACTGTGAATACTTCTTTGACTTCTCCTCTGAGCTGATGCCCAATTTACAACCTTGCTGTGGGTCTCTACCACCAAAATTCAGAAGGGTGAATTGCTCTGCCTGGCAGAGGTAGCCCCAGGGACACCCACCCCTCACTGCTGCCTCTGAACCACTGAGCATTTCCACTTGTTATTACAAATCCCAAAGAACAATCCACTTTATTCAACCAGTGGAGTAAGTTATGGAGTTATTGCCAGGAACAGCTTCCAAATATTGGAATATGCTCCCACAGAGGGAAGTCGCTCCAATTCCTTCTGCTCCCTACTGCCTCAGCTACAATATTAACAACATTAACATTCAAAAAGCCACGTAAACTTGGCAGACAGGTTGCCAAATAAGAAGGATGCGAATCCTACGCAGAGAACTTCCCAGTGGAGACCGCCAACAGCTGCTTAGGAATCTGATTCAAGAACACGCTTACAGAGCTGCACCAGCCGCTCTCACAGTGAGAAGAACCTTTCTTGAGATCCTTACCCATACCTGGGCTTTTACAACTGAGTGCACCCAGAGAAGTATCTCCTCCTGCTGCTGTGCAGATTAAGCTAAAGCACACAAACAAAATCTCAGTGAAACAGACAAACTTAAGAAGTAACAAATGTTACTAAATATTAAAGAAAGCATAAATAATGTTTAGTTTTACCTAATTTTTAACTACTCTTAGGTATTATGTACAATACAGTTAATAAACATTGCAGTTCTTGCAGGAATGACTTTCAAGCCATCAATTTTCGGATGACAATTTTTATTACTAAAAAATGATGGATCATTATACCAACAGCAAACTGCTAATTCTAGTTAGCATTTCCTACCAAAAAAAAGGAAGACCCCAGTTAAATTTCCAAACAACTACTTAAGTGGACGTATCGGAAGCACCTAAATAGTTGTTGTTACATAAAATATCATTCTAACTTCATAAACATAAACCTATGATACGTATTATGCCACCACTTCAGGACAGGCAGAGGGAATCACGGCAAAATGTACAGAATGACTTCACTCGGTTACGTTGTATTCAGCCTGCTTTTAAAAAGATTTATGATTTTGTCCTGTAACACTTACATACTAGTATCTGGATGTTGACTTTTGCTTTTCAAAGAATCTCTCAGCAGTTGCTGAAGACAACTTTGTCATATTTAAATCAGCAGGACGTGGTGACAGGGCAAGCAAATCCAAAATCCAATGCAAGCAAAAATCCAAAATCCAATGCAAGCAAATCCAAAATCCTCCATAAGGAAATGATGCTTTAGCATCATCCCATCGTTATCCCAAAAAGCAGCTCTATCACATTTCTGCTAGAGACCTAAATACTTGGGGCTAGCTCTACAGGTTCCCAAATCAAACATACAAACTGGTATCACAGCAGTAATACCTCAAATCAGGTAACATCTGGAAAGCAATGTCCAAATTTTCTACCTACTTATCTACAGCTTAGCATGGTCTAAGAAAGACTTGATCAAAGCTGTGGTTTTAAGTAGCAATTTGGAGTTCCTGGAGGGCAGGAACCCACATTCTTTTCATTTTTTTAAGTATTTGTGCAAAGGTGAGCTAATGAAGGGCTGGAGATCATGCTTTTCTCATAAAAACTCCACATTGTAGTGACAACTGGGACACTTTTCAGATATTTATAAAATAAATTAATCTGGTTTGCCATCCTTTCCTTATTGAAAACTACATGAACAAACTGTGGAAGAAAACCTAGATTTTCTTCATTCTTACACACCTATCCCCCTCCCTAATATTCAATTCTGCAGTCTCAACCCATACATTTGCACCCAATTTTCTCCCTGCTTTATACAGCCCACCTAATTTTCTCCCTGCTTTCAAGCATCTTTATAACTCCTAGAATGTGGAGAGTGAAAATCAAAAGTGGTCAGTCTTTTTGAATGTCACTTCTCATACAAAGCCAGAGCCCCGCAATTACAGGGTTTTTCAAGAGATATTTTATTACAAAATATGGCGAGCAGAAGCAGTTAAATGGGAAGAAAGAGTGATTCAGTTGGGAACAATTAGCATTTTCTATATAATCGCTTCACAGAGAAACATGAGAGTTATTTCTACAGAGTCTCAACTTGCAAAGCTTCAGTGGTTTTATTGTCCCCACCCATTAAATATATTTGGTAGCTGGCTGTAACCACACTTACACTGTTGCAATCAAAATTTAAAACTCTAAAATGCATCATTGTTGTAACAAGCCTTCAGGCAAAACCAGAGATTAACATTTCTGAGAGAGAGAGAAAAACAAAGATTTCATTCCACAGGCTCTCAGCCTACAAAATCTGATTTCCAGAGATAAATTCTAATGGAGAATGCATCAAGATGCCAATTATCAAGCTGCAGTTTTCTCAAACATAATCTTGTGCAACAGAAAACCACCATTTTTCTTTTAAATTACGCTTTGGGTTCTTGGAAAATACCCTGGTACAAAGAAAAGACAAGAGCTAATGCTGCTTTGTTGCACGAGATTACGCAACAGTTTGTTGAATGAGCCTGTAATTCCAAAATATCTTCAGGTCATTTCTTCAAGGGAAACCCATGAAAATTGCGTGAGTTGCCACCCTAAAAGCCTGAGCAGAGATTAAGTTCTCATTTTTGCTGTTGCCACACTGTAAGCACATCCTTTTGCTATTTCAGAAGGCACAAATTTTACTAGCCCTAACACCTAAAGTAGTCAACGACATCGATTATGAGACCTGCTAATCAGCATTTCTGCTTACCAGAAAAAAAGGCACCAAATATGTATACATTTTCATTATCGCCCTTATTAAAGAAATGCCAGATCTCAAGACAAAGGTTGATACTTAAGTTAGTGAGTTTTCTTAAAAAGTTTGGACATATTGATTAAAAATCAACAGAAACTTGGATTATTATCTCTGCAGCGTAGATAAGGCCTTCAGCTTTTGTTAGCTGTAACCGAGCTTTACCACATAACAGCTATCTACGCGTCAGAGGTGTTAATTAAAGACATCAAAGATGGCACTTCTTACCTCCATGATTCTCTCTAAAACTTACACAATTACTGCCAAAGGTTACTCTTTAATCTCTCAGCAATTAACATGGCAGAGACATTTCTTGAAGAAAGCCTGCAATACAAAGAAATCAGGAAGAGAATCTCTTTTCCTCCTCCATCATTTGCACCATCCACTTACTAGACATTTCTGGAAAACTGCTGTTATTCTTTGCAGAACTTGGATGTGCAGAGACAACTAGTTGTTCCCTAGAAGGCCATCAGTGACTTCCAAGGCAGTCCCTCAGAAACACTGCTGGGTCTCCTTTGAAGCCAGATTTTCTTCAATGAAGAAAACAAGGTCTTACAGAGTCCATTTGATCTTGAAGTGCTCAAACCCTGCTCCTAGAACTTTTCCAAAGACATTTCACTTCCGGCACTGGTTAAAAGAAGTCCTGGAGGTTTTAGGTTTGTTGAGGTGAGCGGCCCTCATCAGAGTGTAAAATGCACTCAATTTAAACGTGTTAAGATTAAAAAGCCCTCTCTGGAGGCACCAACTTTGACTTCAAGAAAAAGCCTATGGGACTTGACACTGCCTAAGAAAACAAAGAGCTGTCTTTTTACATGGCAGAAAAGACCCTACCTGTTTCCCAATCGAATATGAAAACATGTCAAATGCTTAATATTACTTCAAATGTCTTGAGTGAATCCAGAAATTGCTGGTCAATTTTGCTTAAACAGAAATCTCTACCAAGACATTGGCAAGTGTGACTATGGCTACAGGCTGTCTAATTAGACCTTCCTCCTCAAGGAACACCAAGTGAAATGTCAGCAAAGGTTTCCATATTCGAAGGGTTCCCAGCTGCCTGACTGGAAGGTCTCAGCTGCAAACCTGTAGATGTAGGTGGAAACCACTAGAACTCCACAGAGAATTGCGCTATTTGGGACTGTTAGATACACACCAGAAGGATATCCTTGCTGTTAACTTCTGCCCAAACACAGTCCATATGTCAACATCAATCTTGCATGTGATATTCCTACAAGGCTAGAGACTAACA
>VZTM01020717.1:5580-15664 GCA_013400555.1 Jacana jacana
ATTTATAAACATGAATGAGGTCACCCCTCAGTCTCCCCTTCTCCAAGCTCAAGAGACCCAGCTCCCTCAGTCTTTCCTCGTATGGAAATGTGTCCATTCCTCAACAGGAATGTGTCCAGGCAGGTTTGGACTATCTCCAGAGACAGAGACTCCACCACCTCTCTGGGCAACCTCTGCCAGGGCTCTGCCACTCTCACCGTGAAGAAGTTCCTCCTTTAAGAGGAACCCTGATGCTTTCTTTAACTGCTCCAGCATCTTATCATTCCTGTTAAGAATGTCTAGCTGGGCATATTCACTCTTGATGGCAAGGTATGTTAGATGTGCTGCACACAGCTTTGTCCAGGAGACCTTATTACCTCTGCACCTGGAAGAAGCGGGTGATTATTGCATTTACTTTTAACAACTATGTACGCTCAAAACAATTTCTACTATTCTGAGCCGGAGACAGAATGGCTCCCTGACAAATGTACTCGTGCTGGCTGACCTTTACAATCAGTATCAAACCATTTTCTTTCACTTTGCTTGGCTGTTTGATTTCCCCAAGCCACTTTACAATTTGAGCCTTAAAGCATACACGGCAGCTTTTTTTATGTACCTTTTTAATTTGGGGTGAAGTAGGTGATTTTTCTAAGACCCAATAAAGAGGTGTCGCTGAGGACTCTAGGGCACAATATTCCCCCAAATTACCCCCTTGAGCCCCAAGTAGGGGCAGGTACCAGCTGGAAATCTGTAACACCTCCAGTTCCAGCTCAGCCGTCCTGCTGACACCCCAGCCAGGTGGGGGGGGAACACAACTCTCTGGCCAAGCAGGGATGAGGGAGGGGGACACAGCTCCAGCCCCTCGCTGTCGCTGTATGACCAGGCACCAGCCTTTCTGGTGGAAACTCTCCTTTGCAGCTCCCTCTGCTAAAAGCCAGGTTTACCCCAAACGGTTTGACCTCACGATGACTTCGGAGAGACCACCTAGACTTTAAAAATCCTTAAATCACCCAATTCTGCCAAAGTCCTGGGGAAAAAAGAAGGGCAGGGAGGAAGAAAACCCCCAAGCCCAAACCCTTGCTGTGTTGCTGGTTTTTAAGGTGACACACGTCAATATTGCAGACTTTGCAAGTTCACTGCATTTAGCACAGGATCCCCCAATGCTTGAGAACCTGCTTTGCTGGAGAGGGCACTGAGGTACAAGATGTTAATAATGACATGACTGCATTTTATCATTCAACTATTTTTGCTTCTCAGCAAATTTTCATAGAATCATGGAATCAATCATTTTGGTTAGAAGAGACCCTTAGGAGCACTGAGTCCAACCATCAGCGCTACTCTGCAAAGTTCTCCCCTACACCAGATCCCTCAACACCACATCTAATCGACTCTTAAACACAGTCAGGGATGGGGACTCCACCACCTCCCTGGGCAGCCCATTCCAGGCTCTGACCACAATTTCTGTGAAGAATTTTTTTCCTAATGTCCAGCCTAATCCTACCTTGACGCAGCTGGCAGCCATTCCCTCTTGTTCTGTAGCTACTTACCCATGAGAAGAGACCAGCCCCAACCTCTCTAAAATGTCCTTTCAAGGAGTTGTAGAGAGTGTCTCCCCTCAGCCTCCTCTTCCTCAAACTAAACAGTCCCGACTCCCTCAATAGTTTCTTGTAAGATTTATTCTCCAGGCCTTTCACCAGTTTCGTTGCCCTCCTCTGCACTCACTCCAGCACCTCCAGATCTCTCTTGAGTTGAGGTGCCCAGAACTGGACACCAGACTCAAGGGGTGGCCTCCCCAGTGCTGAGCACAGGGGGACAATCACCTCCCTACTTCTGCTGGTCACACTATTTCTGATACAAGCCAGGATGCCCTTGGCCTTCTTGGCCACCTGGGCACACTAATGGCTCATATATCCAGTCGCGTGTCAGCCAGTACTCCCAGGTCCTTTTCTGCCAGGCAGCTCCAGCCACACTGCCCCAAGCCTATAGCAATGCATGGGGTTGTTTTGGCCCAAGGGCAGGACCTGGCACTTGGCCTCGTTGAAGCCCATGCCATTAACATTGGCCCATCCATCCAATCTACCCAAGTCCCTCTGCAGAGCTTCCCTGCCCTCATGCAGATCAACACTCCCACCTAACAGTGTGAACTGCAGACTCACTGATGGTGCTCTCTATATCATTATCAAGATCATCAATAAAGATATTAAACAGGAATGGCCCCATCACTGAACCCTGAGGAACACCACTTGGGAGAGGCTGCCAGCTGGATTTAACTCCACTGAGCACCACTCTTCGGGACCATCCTTCCAGCCAGTGCTGGATCCAGCAGATCATATGCTCATCCAGGCCATGAGCAGCCAGCTCAGCCTCTTTTTGTAAAAGATTACTGCTGGGAAACATGGTTTGACAATATAATGCTAAGGGGAATGAATACGCTTCTCTAATACTATTTTGAGAAAGTAATGAAAAAGCCCTGCATGTTTGAGAGGACAGGTTAGGGGTTTTCTTTGGTTGTTTTTTTTTCTTCCTGTTTAATTTAATTTACATAATTAGAAGAAAAATAAGACATAAGCCTGAAATAACACAGAAATAAAACATGATCTTATGTCTAGTCACCTGCCAATTACTTCTACACTGAAAAGGCAAATAAAATCCCCAAACCCCTTAAAAATTAAAGTGGCAGAAATTGGGCTGTACATTGAAAGAGAACTAAAATGAAATTCACCAAACAGGATGTTCTCCCTCTCTTCCCCTCATGCCACACGATAAATAACTCTGCTGAACACTCGAATCTATGGCATTGCTTTATTTATTTGGGCACTGGGTATGCCCAATCTGCCAAACATCCCTTCCTACAGACTTGCTGCTTCAGTCCTGGGCCTCTCTTCAATGACAGACGTGAATTCCCTTATGAGTTCGATTGAGACCATCACATTTAAACAAATCCAGATTTGAACTTAGGCTTTTCGAAGGTGGAAGTCAAGTGCATTCTATCCTTCAAGGGGAGGTAAAGTTACCTCTGCTCTACAAACGGCATTAAGTAACTCCTGAAGAAATTTGACAGTAATACGGACTCAGATCGCAGTAAATTATTTCACTTGGCAGCTAAACTGAGTCCAGAATTGCCAACAAAACTCAAGGCACACGTTGGGATATATGGAAAGCTTTGCGATTTCTAACAGAAAGGAGCCTGCACAGGCATCTTGTGAGACTCATAAAGAACCTTATCAGCTGGAAAGGAGTGTGTAGTGTAAATTCTGAGGATCAGATGAAAGTTGGTTTTTTTTTTAAATAAAAGCATTCAAAAGGAGAAGATAGAACAGACAGACCATCTGCAACGTAACCACATAAAAGACCCCTGGGCAAATCCAAACCCATTAGCAGAAGTGCCTGACAAATCTGCCAAAGAGCCAGATGCTGCTTATGGGGGAGTCTCTTTCCCTACTTGTCATCTGGATCCTCCTCTTTCTGTTCCCAGAGGAGGACAAAGAGGACCTGGTGCCGAGACTCAGCTGAGTGCAGAGAGAGCTGAGGCACAGAATCACTCTCTGATAAGGATATCTGGATATCTCAACAAAAAATAGAGGGCATCAAGTCTGCAATACTAAAAAGGAAAACAGCTTTAAGAAGTACGTATGTCCCGTGCGACTGATGCAGATGTTAGAAAATGGAAGGAAAATTTGCAGTTAATTTATTTGCAGAGTCTATTTTTATATGGATTGGTTTTTTTAAATTCATTCTATTCTCATTCATGTTTCTCTATGAAGAAGCTTCAAAAGAAGTTTCTCTCTTGAAGCAATATGAGCTTCAACAAGGCCAAGTGCCAGATCCTGACCTTGGGCCACACCAACCCCATGGATGGCTACAGGCTTGGGGCAGNATTAGCGATAGAACAAGAGGGAACAGCTACAACCTGCAGCAGGGAAGGTTTAGGTTTAATATTGGGAAAGAATTCTTCCCAGCAAGGGTGGTCAGAACCTGGAATGGGCTGCCCAGAGAAGTGGTGGAGTTGCCATGCCTGACTGTGTTTAAGAGTAGATTGGATGTGGTGTTGAGGAATCTGGTGTAGGGGAGAACTTTGTAGAGTAGGGCTGAGGGTTTGACTCGATGATCCCAAGGGTCTCTTCCAACTGAAATGATTCTATGACTCTATGATTGTTTCCTTGTTTTGTTTTGGGGTTTTTTTGTTTGTTTGTTTTTCCTAATGGCTGCTCAGGATCTAGTAGGATGGGAAGGAGGTGATTTTTGGCTTGCTAAATATTACCACAGCAGACTAACTGCACAGTGTTCAATAAATGCTCACCGAGTACACAGACTGATGGTATTTAAAATGTGTCTGAACAGGCTGTGAAATATCTAGCCAAGAACTTACACTTAATATATTTGAGGAGAAAATGGGATTCATTTAGAAAGTAGCTTGTACCAATCTCAGAATAGGGGTTTTGGATCTAAACAGCTAATTTCTTTTTAATGTCTGCATTCTTCTAAGAATCTATTCAACCGGATTTGAAGTGCAAAGTAGGTGGAACCCAATACTTTTCCTATTCAGACTCACCAGTGGTAAAATGTTTTTGGTGCATCCAAGAGGTCAGAGAAGCTGGAACAGAGTCTGAATTAGCTCTCCTGTGCGCTGCTGTAATGCGATATGGCAGAGCAAAAAATAGACCGAGGGAGAAAGAAAGAAACAGAGCTCCTTCTCATTGTGATTGCATGTGCTGCATTAGCAGAACCAACGCTGTCATTTTATGGCTCAAAATCCAGTTCAATTTTAGGACAAATTTGTAAGAAGCCACTGGATTCAGTAAAAGTACTTGCAGGTATAATCTTAGGTTATCTTCATTTACTCAAGAATAGCGTTTACCCTAACACATTCCTGAAGGTTCAGAAATGTTAACTTCTGATTACTACATCACTTAACACAGAAACACACTCCTTCCCCCTGTCTTTGAAATCCAAGAAACCAGGTGCACCGAAAAGTACCACGACTTAGCAGATTGATAGATTCAATATAAACAGGGCAAAACGGGGCTGGGCAGGGAGGAAGAAGAGAGAGGGAGAGGGAAGTACGACGCATGCTCAGAGAATCCATGCTCATCTTTTAAAGGTAAATCACTTGGATGACCAATACCCTCACCTTACATAGAAATTAATTTCAGCCAGGCCACTGACTGCCAGACTGCTATATTGGAACTGCCCAAGGGCAATTTGCTGGCTGGTCTATGATGCAGCATGAAGAACACACATAAAAGTGATTTTAAATACCACCTATCAACACAACTGGTTGATGCTCAGGCTGTATGTTGGGCTACCAGTGCCCAGACCATGATTTGAGAGAAGCAAGCTGGGTTGCAGACAGGAGGGGAGGATGCTGGATGCTTACCTGCACCAGTATCTGATCCATTCAAAATCAGGGAGTAACAACCAAGTGTATAAAAGGGATGAGAAAGGGGATGGGAGACACTGATGGAGGAACAGCACCATGTCCTGCTGTAACCTGTGCTCCTAACGAGTCGTTCTGAAACGGCAACCGATGGATTACATTTATTATTTCAATGTGCTTTCAAGAACCTTTGATTACCCTATTAATGTTAAATTGTTTTTGTTTATAGGTTGCCATTCCCGATTGAAAATTATTACCCAGAGCAAGTTACTTTTTGTGTGCTCCTTACATACGAATTTTTTGTTGCCATCTTTTCAGTTCTTCACTAGCCCTTTCTCTGATTTTGGCTGTTGGGGGGGTTTCTTCGTTCTTAACTATCTTTAATACCTAGCCACAGATCCAGAGCTTCATTTTTGCCAGCTTTTCCCAGACCTTATAAAGAGCACCAAGATGCTCTTTAGGCTGCAGGGACCCACTGACCCATTCACCGCGATGGCAGAGCACAGGTAACAGTAGTTCAGCACGTGTGAGGGTGGCTTCATGGCTAGGACCTGCTAAATAACTTGCATTCTTGAGCAGGCTCAAAACTCACGACTGAAAGTCACAAATACTTCAAAACTATTAATTATACAAATATATGAGGTGGTTCCAGTCCTCCTCCAAATTAACCACAAAAATTCAGATTAAAAACTTCCTTTCTCTGAAGGGAAACTTTCTGTTCAACCCAGAGAAGAAAAGGCTCCAGGGAGACCTTATAGCAGCCTTCCAGACCTAAAGGGGGCTACAGGAGAGATGGGGAGGGACTCTTTGTCAGAGAGTGGAGCAATAGGATGAGGGGGAATGGTTTTAAGCTGAAGATGGAGAGAGATGGTTAGATATTAGGAATAAATTCTTTCCTATGCGGGTGATGAGACACTGGAAGAGGTTGCCCAAAGAAGTTGTAGCTGCCCCATCCCTGGAGGGGTTCAAGGTCAGGCTGGATGGGGCTTGGAACAACCTGGTCTGGTGGGAGGTGTCCCTGCCCAGGGCAGGGGGGTTGGAACTTGATGAGCTTTAAGGTCCCTTCCAAGATTAACCACTCTATGATTCTGCAATTCTGCAAAGGGTATGTGGAAGAAAGAACGAATAGAAGAAGTTAACACAGAGATGTAGACACAGCAATATCCTGGGAGTCATCACCACTGTTCATATAATAACAGTGTGTAACCTAGGAGTTACTCAGGACAATAGAAAATTTTCTGACATATCAATTTGTGATAGCAAAAGGGACTAGATTTATGTCTACTGGTTACAGGATACTCTTATTCAAACCCCCACTCCAAAAAATGTAATACTTGTACAAAGCGGAATGGCTTTCACAAAAGCCTAATGTTGAGGATAGTTACTTAAGAGATGTAAGTCTTAAGGTCATATCCAATGAATAAATATATGTGAAATACCAATATCTGCAAAACAGCTGCTTTTTAACGCACATATTTGTGCATTTTTTTGAGTGAAAACTGGGAAAAAATAAGCAGTCATGAAATATTTCAGGAGTAGTTGGTTCAAGACAGTATTCAATAGGATTTCAATAATTTTTAAAACATGCCTAAGCTAACAGGAATGACAGATCGTTCCTAAAGGGACAGTAAATAAAATAAATCCTTTGAATTTAAATTAGCAGATTGCAGCGTGCACTTGTACAGTATTTTGTATCATCTCCTCTATTTCACAAATAAGGCATATTCCTACCAACAGATAACAATAAACCCAGACCTGTTAGAATAGTGTGTTTGTCTCTTTCTATCAGAGACCTTTACCTCTCTTCCAGATGCTCCAGCATTCCAGTAGCACAAATTCATACTAGAAAGCTTGTACCTTTCATTATATGTGACATCAGACAAAAAAAGCAATGTGCTTGCACTTGAGGGTAACTCCCAAATCTCCAAATTACTCCTATTAAAAGTTCTGTTAAAATCCTGTTTATCCTCTATATTTTTTTCTTCAGTAAAGTAATATAAATTTCCAGAAGTATTCAAAACTCCTTGGGATTTCTTGCTTTTGTTTATTCCAAAGTCTGAGCCACCATTGATTCAGGTTAATGGAAGTCTTAACACTGACGTGATCTGGCTTGGGATCACCCAGAGAAATTATTACTAATATCATGGAAAATACTTTATGCCTGATTAAAAAAAAAAAAATTGAAAAAGCAAACAGCAACCAGAACTGTGTAACAAACCTGAAATATATAAAAAAAAACCCCAACATTCATTTTATTGTTAAAGCCACAGGGATCTGGTAATATAAACCATTCAAATACTTCCCTGTGATGTCATCAGTTACCACATGTTGCACTCTAAATAGATTAATGTAATTTCTGTAAATATATCAAACATATTTTTAGAACTCTTTGGGGGCCAACAAAAACCAACGGGCAGACTAAGCTTAAACAGGCCTTGGGTAATCAGAAGAGGGACTTTCTAATCTTAACAAGCAAGAGCATCAGCAGACAGAGGGCAGAGAGATATCTCACAGATTGCTCTAAAAATAGGAAAGACTGGCACTGCCCAAAAAACTACAGGCCTGAAAAGACAACGGACATAGCGAGGCAACACACTCCTTGTAGCAACCATTGTGCAACTGTTGAGAACAATGAATGCTCAACAAGTGCCAGTAGGACTCAGGAGGCAATCGATCCCCTGTACTCAGCACTGGTGAGGCCCCACCTCAAGTGATGGGTATGGTTTTGGGACCCTCACNGGTGGTCTTGGTTGACTTTGGGCTTGAACATGAGCCAGCAATGTGCCCAGGTGGCCAAGTAAGCCAACAGCATCCTAGCCTGGATCAGAACAGTGTAGTGAGTAGGACTCAGGAAGCAATCGATCCCCTCTACTCAGCACTGGTGAGGCCCCACCTCAAGTGATGGGTATGGTTTTGGGACCCTCACCACAAAAAAGACATTGAGGTGCTGGAGTGGGTCCAGAGACAAGCAGCACTGTCTGAGGAGAGGCTGAGGGATCTGGGGGTGTTCAGCCTGGAGAAAAGGAGGCTGAGGGGAGACCTTCTCACTCTCTACAACTACCTGTAGCCTGGAGGGGTCGGGCTCTTCTCCCAAGTCACCAGCAATGGGACAAGAGGAAATGGTCTCAAGTTTCCCCAGGGGAGGTTCAGATTGGAGATTAGGAAAAAATTTTACACAGAAGGGGTTATGAAGCCTTGGAATGGGCTGCCCAGGGAGGTGGTTAAGGCACCATCCCTGGAGGTATTCTAAAGACGTGTTGACATAATGCTCAATTAAATGGTTTAGTGATGGTTTGTTAACAGACTTAGGTCGATGGTTGGACTAGATGATATTAAAGGTCCCTTCTAATCTAGACTATTCTATGATTCTAAGTCATTGTTACCTGTATCTGCAGAGTCATCTCAATAACTGTATTAATTAGATTGACTCAAGCTGCCTAAGTGGCATGCAGACTAAATACATGCACCAAACCTTTAATAGGTAACAGATTTGTATAAAATATCCTCTCAACTGCAAGCTAAACCCGTGTGTCCCAGAATGTAGCCTTTATGAGAAAACTTATTCCACACTGTAGTTATTTTAAAATTGGAAAATTGTAATTTTCCAAATGTAAGCCACTGTCTTGACTGAGAAGTCTGGGCTCGATCCTGCCAAACACTTCTCCCAGTGTTTGTAACTATAGTGGCCTCGTTAACATGAATGAGTGTAGTGATAGGACAAGGGGTAACGGTTTTAAATTGAAAGAGGGGAGACTGAGATCAGATCTCAGGAAGAACTTCTTTGCTGTGAGGGCGGTGAGAGCCTGGAACAGGTTGCCCAGAGAAGCTGTGGCTGCCCCATCCCTGGAGGGGTTCAAGGCCAGGCTGGATGGGGCTTGGAGCAACCTGCTCTGGTGGGAGGTGTCCCTGTCCAGGGCAGGGGGCTTGGAACTCGATGAACTTTAAGATCCCTTCCATGACTAACCATTCTATGGTTCTATGAAAAGATACTGGATCCATGGGTTTGTAGTAACAATTCTGCAATAAGAATAGAAGGCTTCTTACTCCACTGGAATTAATTTTAACTTATCAGTACAAAGATCCACTGCTCTTCTGTGAATATACAAGTAATGTCTTTTTGACACCGCTATGTATTNACTCCACTGGGATTAGTTTTAACTTATCAGTATAAAAATCCATTGCCCTTCTGTGAATATACAAGTAATGTCTTTTTGACACCGCTATGTATTTTTGGCAGTTAATTTGTCAGCTGACTTTCCCCTCAAGCTTACAAAACTACTTCTCTTTGAATCTTTGAGTTTTCCCTTTTTCCCCCCATAGGTACCGTCTTCACAATAGAAAGATCATGCTTTAAAGAGATAAAATATATGAAATATATGGCCATTTTCCTTTACCCTTCTAGGAAAAAAAAAAGAAACTGTTGTCTCAGCTGTCAGAAAAATCTCATTTTTCTGCAGACTCGTCTATCCTCTCCAAAGAGGGAAAAACCATTATTTTCCTAGGAGTTTTCTATAATGAGATACCTTGAGAAAGCAGCAGCAGACCCTGCTAAATTTCCATTTGCAGGGAAAAATTTCCCCTCATTTCTCTCTTCCCTATTTCATTTTGTAACCCAGCATTTGTTGTCATATCTTGGTTCTTGATGCGACTTTGGTTTTACAGTGGAATCTCTGGCAGGTCTGGTGGGAAGGGGAAGGGGAATGGGAATGGGAAGGGGAAGGGGGAGGG
>VZTM01020717.1:15878-29201 GCA_013400555.1 Jacana jacana
GGGAGGAAAGAAGACTTGGGGGTAGCAGAGGTGTGCTTATCAAGCAGTCTGTTGTCTCAAAGAAAGATGCTGCCCTGGGATGTGTGGCCAAGCCGAACATACTGTAGCTGGGTGTGAGCAGGAGCCCAAGACTTGGTATTTATCACTTTACCATACTTCAGAATCACACATATTCTAATGTTATTTCCACAGCAAAGTCTTAGGGCATGAGGCTGTAAGTTTAGCTTACAAGTTTTAAGGCAACAAAGTGCTCCCTTATTAAAATTAAAATGATTTATTTGATCATCTATGTAAAAATAGCCACAATATCACCTTGATTAGATACAATACCACCATTTAGATGTAATATCTAAACAGTTGGGGGATAAAAGGAAATATTCACAACCATTTCGTAGGCATTTGGCAAAGTAACTCCCAAGAAACTTTGACAGAATTTGTAAGACAAAGCCATCTGTGAGTCAAAGTTTGTGACAGGGGTACTGAAGTCATGCGTGTTTCCTTTTGTGCCTACAGCTCGTCTGTCCACCCCGACTTCAGCTCTTCACTACAGTACCCTTGCCATCTGTGCAATCTACCTGTCTGTCAAGATAACAACCACCTTCTATAAATAAAATGCTGGCAGTGGTTGATTTTTACTGTATGTACAGCAGGACCCTTCTGGAAAGCATGTTTTTTGGTACCCTGCATAGGTTAGTAAATTCCCTTTAAAAAAAATTTACTAGTCACATCTGCAGCTTGAATGTTTCTTTCTAAAAGACAAACCAAGGCCAAGCAAGACAAAGAATCTGCTGATACACACATGTCACTCCAAGAATTCTCCTGACAACGTTCCCACACCCAATTTAATTACTTCCCTACTGTAAAAACACTTTCCATCTGCATTTATTGTAATAGTTTCAAATCCAAAACCAACAGACTATAAAGCTAGCTAAATAAATGAATGATATTGGCCTCAGGTCCCAAGCCAGGAGCTATTCTATAAGGCTGCGTGTCTCCAGCATTCAATTTTTATGCTGATGCTTCACTTTATGCGCAATGTTTTCACTTAAGCCTTGTTTAGAGAAGAATTACCTTGCTCCAGGCTCTGAAGTTTTCTGTGCCGTGCGGTGCCCTCTAGCGCCGCTCCAGCCAAAGGGATGTCGGAGATTCCCCCAGCAAGACCAAAGTCACGCGGCCAATCGAGGATCCCATCAAAAAGTCCCGCTTCCGGGCGGCTGTATTCACAGCAGGAGTACCAAGCACCCCAATAAAGATAAAAATATACCCCAATAAAGGAAAAAAATCCACAAGAGTCAGCTACACGCTCAGGCCAGGAGCGTTCATCCCACCTCTGCCTGATACATCCTCAAACTGAAGCTGCGGAGCTTGAAATAAAAAGCCTTGGGTTTTTGGGGGCTTTTTTTTCCTTGAAAATGCAGCTTAAAAAAAAAAAATGAAATTACCAGATTTAGTCTCCAGGTTGACTATTTGTAACCCTTTTGTATTTGGGAGAAAAGGGTGGGTGTCAGGAAGATGGGGGGCAGGTTTTTTTCAGTGGTGCCCAGTGAGAGGACAAGAGGAAATGGGCACAAACTTGAATGTAAGAAGTTCCATCTAAACACAGGGAGGAACTTCTTCACGTCTGAGGGTGGCAGAGCCCTGGAAGAGGCTGTCCAGAGAGGCGGTGGAGTCTCTGGAGATATTCCAAACCCACCTGGACAAGTTCCTCTGCAACCTGCTCTGGGTGGACCTGCTCTGGCCAGGAGGGTTGGGGTAGATGCTCTCCAGAGGCCACTTCCGATCCTTTCTGTGATTTAACTACAGCTCACACAAAATTCCCTGACGTGCAGAGGTAACAACAGTACATTTTATTCTGGGTCCTCAGGTTTGTTGCAATATCATAGTCTGATGAAACTACATCAGACTACGGACTTCACCATTTTTAAAGACTCGAGATATAATGGTCTTATTCGGGCAAGGAAGCAACTTAAAACTATAGACACACACAAGTGTTTTGCTAAACTGGGGTTCTCCATGCTGTCAAAGCACTTGTACATAACTCAACATTTGTAATAAATTTTCATTCATCTGCACAGCAGACACATTTTTCATCTAGAAGTCTCTAAATGAGGACTGAAAGACAAAACATGCCTCCACTGAAGGCTGGGGCAAAACTGCTACCGACTTCACAGGACACTGAATTTTGTACTCCCTTACATGCATTCAGTTCTTACCCAATTAAAAGAAAAGATGTATTAACAACTGAAATGAAAAGCTCATCAAAGAGATTCAGATGGTGCCCAGCACTGCTCAAGCCACGGGTATTAAACTGGCCTTGGACTTTGCAAAGGATCCTGCTGCAACAGTGGCACAAAGACATAGTAAAGGATGGAATTTGGGGGTAAACCAAGTTGAATTACTTAACTCTTCTGAGTTTTAATAACGATATTAGTATGACATCAGGGCTGTTTTGTGGCTCTCCCCTCCCAACTAAAGCTCCTGAGTTTTTGTAAAACTGGAATAGGTCTTCTAAACTGAAGCAAGAGACAGACAAAAGCATTTCAAGCCACAAAACCTGAAGAAAATCCTCTACTGCTGTTCAACAGCTTACCAATCAAGGAGGTGCACACCTGATGGCACGTCTAAAACAGTTACTACTTCAGCTGCTCAAAATAACACATTATACATCCAAGTACATACGGGCAAAAACGGTAATGAAATCCATTTTTCCATGCCCATGAAATTAGCTACGCCTAACTTAGAAGAGTTACTTAATGGAGAATGTGTGGCCTCTTCCCAACCTAGGAACGCAGTGGCACGTTTTGTTGTAAGAGAAAACAGAGAATTTTGATTTCCCAAGTAAATCATATTAACAGTAAACTTGAAGACTTGGGTATGCAGAAGAAGTGTAAAGAAAGTGACCTTTGTTTACACAGACCCCCCTACAGTCTTTAATAGGATTGTTTTGTTTTGTTTTTTTTTTAATTGAGGATGGAAATTATGGCAATCAAGGGTGACAATAAGGGCAGTTATGATGTTATGGCATCACATAAAACCTGACAACCTAGGTGCGTGCTCACATCTTTCACTGGGAAAAAAAAGCAAGAAAAGTCTTCCAGAGTGAAAACCATTAAAATTGATCCAACCATTTGCAAAAAAGGCCTCTTATGCTCTGAGGGGCTACATTGTCCCAGCACAGCTCCACCTCGTTCCCCCCGTCACCGCCCTGGGGCCAGCCAGCGTTCCCCCTCCGGTACCGTACCTGGGATTCTGTGGCTCTGAACCATCTGATTCCGGACAGGGTTTCTTTACCTGCATGAAAAAGATAACAAGCACCAATTACTCTCACGTGAAAGGCAACTTCCTGCGCTTCCAGCCCTTAAAGGGGATCCAAGCTCTGCTCCCTGTGTTCGCCATAAAATACTTCCCGCATTTTACAGCGGCAGAATGGAGTACTAAACAGTGTGTTTCATTATTATCCCATGAACAGCTGCCAACTGCACTTCCCCAGGCTCCATCAGTCCGTAAAACGCTCAGCTAAAATAGCCTGGGAGCCGTCTCACCAGGAACAAAGAAAGCAAAGAGCCAGGTCCCCCCACTTTGCAAGGAGAAAGCCATACTGTTTCTCGGCTCGGTAAAAGAATGCTCTCCCAGTCGATACCGCTTCTGTTTCCTGCTAAAGCTCACAATAATAAACACCAGATTCTGGAGCAAAGCACAGCGTTAGCTAAATAATCCATACATTAATTCTCATCCTGAGAATCTGCTAATGGTATGTAAGAGTGTTTTTCCAATGCATCAAAGACCGTACGCACCATTGCCACATGTATCTGTACACGGAAGGTATTTCAACTTCCATAACAATCTCTCGAATACCTTGCTGTTCACTCATTAAAGGTGAAAAAATTCACCACTTTCAAATAAAAATAGAAAACTGTTCTCTTGCAGAGTAGGTGTCTCCTTGGGATCTTCAGGATTTCCTGCAAAAATTTAATTGCACCTTCTGGTAATCTAAATTTCTTGTACTTTCAGCTGAAAAAAAAACCCCCATTCTGCTCACTTGTGTGCTAATGCAGAATCCAGGACTGTGTGGGAGGTTTCAAAACTCCATTTTTAAAGCTACCTAGAAACATCACAGTCACTCAGACCCACTTGATGTGACTGACGCAACTCAAAGATCATTCCCATTCAAACCAGCAAGCGTTCAGTGACAGTTTTTGGCAATACCTTGCGTAAAGAGATTCTTCTGTACTTTCATGCTACTTTAAAAGCATTTCAGGGGAAAAACAAAAAACCAAAAATATGTGAGTGCGACTCGTTTCTATTGAAACCATTAGCAAAACAGTCAGCAACTCCATCAGCAAAACCATTAGGCTAATGCTAAAGTATTTTCCCTATATACCTCAACCAAATGCTGTGCAACATCATTCATAGATGTTGGAGTGCAAACATGGTTCTACAGAAGGTTGTTTTTATTCTTCATTAAGAGTAGATTAGATGTGGTGTTGAGGGATCTGGTGTAGGGGAGAACTTGTAGAGTAGGGCTGATGGTTGGACTTGATGATCCCAGGGGTCTCTTCCAACCTAAATGATTCCATGATTCTATGATTTGTCTTCTAGATACAAAAAGAACCAACGTGGTTGCATCCACGGTTATGCATTGACATCAGTTTTCAGTAGCAATAATGAACATTTCCCCATGACAATGACTTAATAACTGTCTTTGTTATTGTAATAGGTGTTAACTGAACTACTAAAAAAAGTAGCAAGCACAAAGGATCTTCTAAATATTGAGGTTGTGGAGTCTCCATCTCTGGAGATACTCAAAACCCGCCTGGAGGCATTCCTGTGTGACCTGCTCTGGGTGTTCCTGCTCCGGCAAGGGGATTGGACCCTTCCAATCCCTGATATTCTGTGATTCTCTGATTCCAGTTCCTGATCACTATACCATCTAGATTAAGTCAAGATTCTCCCACCTCTACCACAGGGGACCAGGAGCGAGAAGGCAAAGGAGAGCAAGCAGGACAGATTCTGCTATCCGTGATTTTTTTATTGCAAAACACTTTTCAACCTCTCCAGTTACTCCGGTTCATCACCACTAACCTTCCTCCTCCTGGACTGTTCCTCCTGTGCTACTCCATGGACCTGGGAGTCACAGTGTGTCATGGGGACACACCATGGGGCAGCAGCTCTGCATGAGGGGCAGCAAAAGCTCCCATAAACCCTAAACTCCCAGGCACTATCTCATAGCATCCAGATGCAAACACCATTGCTATAGCTGTACATTCACTAAATTATTATTAAAATAACAATTAGATCGGAAATGAAACAAAACATTTTTGTGAATGACCTCGAGGGACAGGCTGAGGGAGCTGGGTCTCTTGAGCTCCCCTCTCTCCTCCCCCTCTACTCTGCCCTGGTGAGACCCCATCTGGAATATGGTGTCCAGTGCTGGGCCCCTCAGTTCCAGAAGGACAGGGAACTGCTGGAGAGAGTTCAGGGCAGGGCTACAGAGATGATGAAGGGAGTGGAGCATCTCCCATAGGAGGAAAGGCTGAGGGAGTGGGGTCTCTTGAGCTTGGAGAACAGCAGACTGAGGGGTGACCTCATTCAGGTTTACAAATATGTAAAGGATGAGTGTCAGGAGGATGGAGCCAAGCTCTTCTCAGTGATGTCCAATGATAGGACAAGGGGCACTGGGTGCAAGCTGGAAGAGAGGAGGTTTCAGAGAAGCCCAAAGACAATTCAAACATACAGTACCATTGTCCAGAGACTTTTAAGATACATAAATTAAGAGCCTTGGTTTTCCTGGGCAGCAATGACACTACTTCTGCATCTTGCTTTGGCCAACATTATCAAGGAATTGAAATGACCTAAAGAATATGCTCTGTGCAAGTGCTACAAATACATACTTTAATAAAAACACAAAAAAAAAGAAAAGAAAAGGGACCAATTCTGTTATACCTTGGCAGGGAACAGCAGAAAAGTCACGGACCAATTGTATTAGCATCATCAGCAAGACTGCAGATGACACTAAGTAAGGTGGAAGTGTTGATCCGCATGAGGGCAGGGAAGCTCTGCAGAGGGACTTGGATAGATTGGATTGATGGGCCAATGTTAATGGCATGGGCTTCAACAAGGCCAAGTGCCAGGTCCTGCACTTGGGCCACACCAACCCCACGGATGGCTACAGGCTTGGGGCAGTGTGGCTGGAGCTGCCTGGCAGAAAAGGACCTGGGGGTGCTTGTTGACAAGAGGCTGGATATGAGCCAGCAGTGTGCCCAGGTGGTCAAGAAGGCCAAGAGCATCCTGGCTTGTATAAGGAATAGTGTGACCAGCAGAGACACAGGGCTGACGGTTGGACTCGATGATCTCAAGGGTTTCTTCCAAACAAAATGATTCTATGATTCTAAAAAAAACTTTCCACCTGTGAGACGGAGCAAACTTGGGAAAGTAAAAAAAAAGGGGGGGAGTATTTTATGTTCAAGAATATTTCAATGAAAACAAGATATTTGTAAAAATAACTATTTCAGGTTTTCAGCTTGGTATATAGAAGATACAGTTAAGCCTATGACCATTCGCTGAGGAAAAGGTGCAGCGTAAGCACACAGCACAGACTCGCCTTTTCCTCGGAGACTAAACGTAAACTTCACTGTGTATCTTGAGGGTCCCTCCTTGAGAGAGAAGATTTTAAAAATAAAAATGTTATTTCTTAAAAGAGGAACGGGCACACGATTCTTCTTTCAAGTGGCCAGATGGAATGAACACCATTTCTCTTCAGGGCTACTCCAGTAGCAAAACACATTTTGTTATTCATAAAATTCTGCCACCCTTGAAGGTGAACAGAAAATCACTGTGAAACGTTTTGATCAAAGAGTAGAGATCGTTTCCTTTGTCTTCAGCTGCACTGTTTTTCCTCTTAATCTGCCTCGCTGACTGCTTTCAAAATAATTAACTTTCACTAACACCACATTTATTTACATTCTCATGTGCTAAATGCTATTAAAAGAACCTTTTTCTTTATTCCTTCTGTTTTCCCTTTCCCCCTCCCCCCCCCTCTGTTTACACAGGTTTTCTCACCCTTTCAGTTAAACACGTGTGGAGAATCATTCACAAGAGAGCTAAGGTACCAGTTCCAGCTGCTTTTGAATATTGTCAAGCTGTGTTGAAATCTCCTACCCTAGCTGCCTACTACAAAATGTTTGAAACATTTCAGCTAAATGGGCTTAAATTGAAATTTTTGAGGAAACTTGATGTTGTGTTCATGTTTGAAAAGTCATGCCACTATGACGCTGAGCAGTTTTAGTGCCTGCAGGGCTGGAGGCAGAACACCAAAAATGGAAGCTGGGGAAATCCAAGGTGTGCTGGTACCCAGGAATCACCATCTATGTGATCAGTTGAACACGAGCCAGCAGTGTGCCCAGGTGGCCAAGGAGGCAAAAAGCATCCTGGAACACTGTGGAGAGTAGGACTTGGGAGATGATTGTCCCCCCTGTCCTCAAGCACTGGTGAGGCCCCACTTCAAGTGCTGTGGTCAGTTTTGGGACTCTCACCAAAAAAAAAGACATTGAGGTGCTGGAGTTGCTCTAGAGAAGGGCAACAAAGCTGGTGAGGGGTCTGAAGAATAAGTCTTGTGAGGAGCAGCTGAGGAAGCTGGTGCTGTTCTGCCTGGAGAAAAGGAGGCTGAGGGGAGACCTTCTTGCTCTCTATAGCTCCCTGAAAGGAGGGTGTAGCCAGGGGGGGTCAGTCTCTTCTCCCAAGTCACAGGGGATGAGACAAGAGGAAATGGTCTCAAGTTTCCCCAGGGGAGGTTCAGATTGGAGATTAGGAATAAGTTTTACCCTGAAAAGGTTATGAAGCCTTGGAATGGGCTGCCCAGGGAGGTGGTAAAGGCACCATCCCTGGAGGTATTCTAAAGACGTGTTCACATAACACTCAGTGACATGGTTTAGTGATGTTTTTTTATCATACTTCAGTTGATTGTTGGACTAGATGATCTTAAAGGTCCCTTCCAACCTAGACAATTCTATGAAGCTATGTGAAATCGTGCCCAAAGTTGTTTCAGTTTACAAGCTTCTAAAAGTTCTGCTTTCACACCGTTAGTGGACCCCTCATAGTCTGGCTGCTGGGTTTCTGAAGATCTTATTTGCATTGAATACTCTCCACTCTCACTGCTGGCACTGAGTAAGACTTGGGATTAGTTCTCCCATGAGCCAAACATCAGGAAAGGGATCAGGGTTAGCAAAAGTGTCTCAAAAGTCCCATCTTTTGCCATGCAGGTACCCAGGCACTACCCTGATACAGAAAAACCTCATAGACTCAAATACGGAGAGGAACAGAGTAAAAACAGGGAAAAGGAATGGAAACCAAGGGTCAAAAGAATGGGTTCTGCAGCTGGCAAAATTAGAGGGAAGAAACCAGGTGAAAACATGGATGTTGGGGTGGGACGTGGACAGTGGAAGAGCACTGGTGCTGGCTGGGGACAGGCCAGCACAGCACAGTTCTCTCTCCATTCCTCTTATTAGATTTGGGACTAACACCGTGAACACAAGCCTGAGCATTCATCAAACACCTGTGAAACTCACCAGAAATATCTTTAGCAACCTGTCAGTCCAGAGTCACAGGCTGGTTCTGCTCCACCAGCTGCACTGCAGACCCAGTGAACAATCCAAGCTGGGAAGCTATTCTTTGAAATTGCAAAATGTTTTGGTTATCCAGAAAAATTAAGGTCTAATTTGACTCAAACTGGAGAAGAAATGAGAACAGTCACTACTTTATGCAGTTTCTGCCTTCACCTCTGTCCTGTCACCACTGTTTTAAGTGTCCGATACTGTGAGGGCACGGTGAAAAAGAGATCCGTTTATTAAACACTGAAGTTCTTAATTTAATGTAGAAGAGAAATATTTACATGACGAATGATTTTACAGTAAGTAAGTATGGTCTTTGGATCCTTAAAGTCTAACAAATATAGACTGAGGAACATGAAAAGAAAAAATTAAGTACAGGTTGACTGAAAAAATGAGACATCCCCTGGAAAGCGCGGTATGTCATGTAATAGGAGCTGCACCATAATGCTAGAGAGACTGGATTTGCACCCACCGTATTAATTCTGGCTTTTCCTTGCTTCTGATGTTTTCCTTTGCAACATTAACATCCTTTTAACATGACTTTATGGGAGCTCATTACACTAGACGTTAAGCTCTGAACCAGTCCTGCGCTATGAGGTGTTCTTGCACGCACACACGGGGTATTAAACTCCTAATGCAACACAGGTGAGAAATCCCTGCTGACATTTACAATAAGCACAGATGAAGAATCTTGCAGCATCAGCAGCAAATTATTCTGGCAATGAATCTGCTGAGCTCCTTCATCTACTGCATCAAGTAGGGCCGTGAGCATCCCTCGACGTTGGTAGGTGCGCAACTGGGTTGAGTAGCGCCTGCAATGGTGGGTAGTGGAGCTCTGCGTGGTGGAGCTCTGGAAGCTCTAACAGCAAGGAGATAAAGATGAAGAGGGAAAAGTACTCTCTAGAGCCCCAGAGACATCTCAAAGCCCACAGAATGATAGAATCATTCAGGTTGGAAAAGATCCTTGGGATCATCAAGTCCAACCATCAGCCCCACTCCACAAAGTCTCCCCTACACCAGATCCCTCAACACCACATCTAAAGAACTGTCCAACACAGTCAGGGATGGTGACTCCACCACCTCTCTGGGCAGCCCATTCAGGGTCTGACCACTCTTTCTGGGAAGAATTCTTTTCTAATGTCCAGCCTAACCCTACCCTGCTGCAGCTTGCAGCCATTCCCTCTCCTTCTATCGCTAATTGCCCATGAGAAGAGACCAGCACCAACCTCTCTACACTGTCCTTTCAAGCAGTTGTAGAGAGTGATGAGTTCTCCCCTCAGCCTCCTCTTCCTCAAACTAAACAGTCCCAACTCCCTTAATCGCTTGGCATAAGATTTATGCCCCATCACTAATCCTGGCTTGCATAAAGAATAGTGTGACCAGCAGAAGTAGGGAGGTGATTGTCCCCCTGTGCTCAGCATTGGGGAGGCCACATCTTGAGGATTGTGTCTGGTTCTGGGCAGCTCAACACAAGAGAGATCTGGAGGGGCTGGAGCGAGTGCAGAGGAGTGACATGGAGCTGGGGAAAGGCCTGGAGAATAAATCATATGAGGAACGATTGAGGGTCCTGGGAGTGTTTAGTTTGAGGCTGAGGGGAGACCTCATCCCTCTTTACAACTGCTTGAAAGGACATTGTAGAGGGGTTGGTGCTGGTAGAATAGGTTGGACTCAATGATTTCAAGGATCTCTTCCAACCTAAATGATTCTATGACCGTTTCTTTCAGGAACACGGCGCATTCTTCACACCAACACACGAGCCTTTGTGCTACCTAAATCAGAAAGATTTTTCCAATATAAAACTGTGTGTCTATGGAAAGGATTTACAGAAGGAGGTCTCATTAAGGTGTACTTGTAGCATAAATTGATAAAATCTGAGACAACCTTAAGTCCTCAGTTTCCTCGTTCGCAGGCTATCTCTGGGGTCAGAACTTCCCTTCCTTGGTACTTTCTTACTAGTGGAAGGATTTCCTACGTGTTTGTTTTTGCAGCCTGATTAATGGGTTCACGCAGTTCAGAGCTCTAAGCTTCTTTAAAGTTTTTTTTATATCCGCAAACATTTCTAAAACACATTTTAAATTGCCCTTGGCACGAGCACACTTTAAAAAAACTATCAGAGGGCGTGATAGTCAAATCATAAATTAAATGGTCGCAACCTATGAAGTATTATCCTCTACATTTTGAAAACCATTTATACATGCACTGGGGAGGGGAAGAAAAGGCGCTTTTTTTTGTCTTTTTGTTTGTTTGTGTTAGATGAAAGAAGGAAATGTGCCTTCCCTTATACTGGTGGGGCAGGCAGGGCAAATGCCACACCACAATAGCACGTTTTGTTCCAGCCAGGGGGGTTACCTAATAGCTCAGAGCTCACGGAACACTTTCCCCTGCCCTGCTGGGAGGATGGGCCATCAGGCTGGCTCCCTTCCCAGAAAGAAAAATGAAAGAAAAGGAGCTAGCTCCCCATTCAGCAGTTGCAAAGGCCTGGAAGCTCCACCACTCTGGAGCTGGGAGCAGCTCATTTATTGTCCAAGTTGAGATTCGGGAAGAAATGCTAAAGCACCAGCACTGGAAAACACCCCCGTTCTCTTTTCTTGCCTCTCTCCCCTATTTTTTTCTGTCTTTCACTCCCCCTCTTCCTCTCTCTAAAAACCACTGAAGACAAACCTGTGGCCTTTTTAAATCAACAGAATGTGTCATTGCAGCAAGGAGATCCTTGGTGCCTCCCTGGGGTCTCCAGACTGGAGATCAGTGAGAAGATACTGCTCTTAATCTAGAGGTGGAAAAGTGCTTCCTGGTTTTATGCCAGTTATGGCGTTGTGATCTCCCCCAGATTTGTCGTGATAGCACCTTTTTTCATTACTTTTAAGTGCTTGCTTTTTATATCTTGGCATTCCCAGATACCCTCGATCTCTTTTCAGGAGAAGAACGTACTCAGATGCAGGGAAAGAGCAAATAGAATCATAAAATAGAATGCTTTCTAGATTGAATCTCCCGATTCCTCAGCAATATCACGAGCAAACCAGGTGCATCAAAACTGCTCTGGGAGTTGTCATTTAGCCCCTTATCTGCGTAAGATTCAGTGTCCCCTTAGAAAAACTGAACTTATTTTCTTTTCTCCCGCTTTTCCAAACTAACCAGGGCCAACAAACGCAAAGGGGAAAAGAAAGAGGAAAAAAAAAAAAAAGTAAACTTTGAAGCTGAAATTTAAAGCAATGAAAGTCAGGAAGTTCAAAAGTTAATGTTCCTATGGCTGTGCTAACTTGGCCATGCTGCAAATACATCATGCAAATACTTCAAGCTATTTTGTTAAAGGCGTATAGTCCGGGTGCCATAAAGCATAATAAAACATGCTGTTTTCTTTTCATGTGGAAACCATCTCGTCTGAGCAACAGTGCAGTGTATTTCTGCTGCTAATGCTGATTTCTCTACCACAAGTTCAAGAATCTCTGCCACAAGGCGCCTCTCTGTTCTGAAGATGCTGGTGCCTCATTGGGACCCACCCAAGAGCTTACGTACCGACCCAGTAACAAAGGCCAACTTCTCTCCTGAGTTTGTTGCCCCACCAGAAAATAATCTGTCTTTCCCCCTTGAGATCCAAGAACACTTGTCACAGCTTTTCCATCCCTCAGAGGAAATTTAAATAAATGGCCTTGTTGATCACCTCCTCCTTTCAGCTCTTCACTATCCTTATTTCTACCTAGGAGCACCCAATAACCCAAGTGCAGAGTGCAACATCGTCTCACATCTGTCAAATACTCATCCTCACAACAGATCATGAAAGACATATATGTTAAGTATTCTGGTTTAGTAGTGAAGTCCTTTTTCTCTGTGTGTCCACTTTTGTCTTCCACATTTTTAATGTAAGCATTGCTATGTGCTAAGGTTAAAGGAGATCCGCCCTGGAAATCACGGTCTTGGTCAACATTCTCCAGTTTCCCTGCTCCACTGAGAGTTTGCTCTCAGGTGCTGGGTCAGCCTTGAGGAAGAAACAACTACACCATCACTAGCTTCACTGTCCAATCTGTCTTGAAGGAGCAAACTAACCAGCTGCATTCCTCTTCATCTCAGAGCTAAAGGGACTTTAAAAACAAGGATTGTGCTTTTGAACTATATTCAAAAAGTTCAGGAAAAGTCCTGCAGTGGAAATAAAAAGACAGCTCTAATGTGTTCACAATACCCTGACTCGATTTGAGCTTTGTAATAATTAGTTTTCAGGCAGCACAGACTTCATAGAAGTTCGTCCCATTTAATAACGAATGAATACTGACTCATACCATGGTCTGATAGAATGGGATGGAACAGGTTGGGTGCGCTTAAAGCATTGTATATGGATTCAGCTACACGACAACTTGGTTTATCAACAATCCAAACCTTCTTGGGTTAAGACTTGAACTATTCAAGACAACATTGAAGACACAAGCTCTCCTATGTGTAGCCACTCGTTCATCAGTACCAACTCTTGCACAGATACACTGTTGGAAAACTTCTCTTCACTGTGGGTCTTAGCCCAGGCACAAACAGCCATAGAGAGGTTGTATTACAGACGTTGTAGAGAGGTTGGTGCTGGTCTCTTCTCACGGGCAATTAGCAATAGAACAAGAGGGAATGGCTGCAAGCTGCAGCAGGGTAGGGTTAGGCTGGACATTAGGAAAGAATTCTTCCCAGAAAGAGTGGTCAGACCCTGGAACGGGCTGCCCAGGGAGGTAGTGGAGTCCCCATC
>VZTM01020717.1:42891-73742 GCA_013400555.1 Jacana jacana
GAAGAACTTTTTCCTAATGTCAAGTCTAACCCTACCCTGCTGCAGCTTGCAGCCATTCCCTCTTGTTCTGTCGCTAATTGCCCGTGAGAAGAGACCAGCACCAATCTTTCTTCAATGTCCTTTCAAGCAGTTTTTTTCAAGCAGTAGAGAGCAATGAGGTCTCCCCTCAGGCTCCTTTTCCTCCAACTAAACAGTCCAAGCTCCCTCAATCGTTCCTTGTAAGATTTATTATTGTCACAAACTATGCAGGACCTCATAACTACAGTTACTGTTCAAACCACAGCTTTGCAGAAAAAGGGCTTTGAGAAAAATAGTAGTGGAGGTACGAAAGATTTTATTTTTTTTTCCTCTCGGTGAAGAAATTGGAGAGAAGGAAAATGCTCAATTTATATAAGTGGTAATCTCTTTTTGAGACACTAATGGGAGCACATGCTCCCCTTTAAATGCATTTTTGCAGTTGCTATTTTCTCAACTATTCCATCTGATTTTATCGCAGGACATGAAGAACTTGTCAAGGTACATTAGAGGGAAGAACACACAGTAGCAGCAGATTTTGTTGCTGTGGAACAACTTTGTCTAATACATTTTGAGCCAATAAGTTTGGGTTTGGTTTTTTTTTTTAAGCAATCCATTGATAAAACTGACCAAAGAAAGAGGCGTAAGAACTTGGGACACTTTTTGAGAAAGGGTTGTCTGTGAGATTTTTGGGTTGGTCACGAGTTTCATAACTGGAGATCAAATTCAATGCCAAATAATTATTTTAGTGGACCCTGATCTTGCATTCAAAGAGGGTTTGAAGATGCTTTGATCAAGTGGACCATGACAGCCCTTGACTCTCCCCCCAGGGGCCTCTTGGCGTTTCCCCGATGTTTGACTGGCTCTGGAGGGTCACAGCAGGCCCTGAGGGCAATAACCTTGATCCACATAATGGATAATGTTATAATGGTGCCTCCAACCAACCTAGCTTTGTCAAAAAACTCACTCACTCAACTGCTTTTACCTTTCTTTCTGTTTGTCTTTTTAGTCACAAAGCTGCCAGAAAGAATAAATTCCCAGATCAGAACTGCTCTGCTTTTCCACGAAATTTAAATTAAATTTAAATTGACAACCCCCTCCAAGATGGCTTTGTTGCCTTCTCCTTTGTTTGTTTGTTTTCTCCCCGAGCTGTATCTGTGGCACACCCATAGTCGTCATGGGAAGACAAAACCACCCTTCAAATTTCACTTCATCAGTGCCTCCTTACCCACTCCACGTAAAACCAAGGGAACGAGACAAACCGCATTGTTACTGTTATAATATTCCCATCTACAGGTGATAACTGTGTTTATTAGACTCTCCCTCCTCCCCTAATGCTGTGCTCTGTTCTGTCTGGGCACTCACCAGCATGCAGCACAAGAATCCATCCGATGCCAGATGGATTTCAGGACGTGCCCTTTGTTCATTATTGAAAACCAAAACCTTAAAGCTGCTCGATTATATCTCAGGGAAAAAAATAAATAAATAAATAAAAAAAAAAAAATATATAATTAGCTAAATCCCAAATTCAAAGAAAAAAAACCCCAGCCATCTGAATTTATCAGAACTTCAAACAGCAATAACTATAAAAGTTAAGCATTACACGCTGTAAACAAACAATCCATGACAGCAAACTGCAAATATTTACAAATCCTATTCCTGAAAGAGCTTTAAAACATCACTTGTTTTTAAGTTTTGAGATCTTCTCAGTTTGCTTTATGTTTTCCCAGCACTCACATTTCCCAGTTATTCCTGCAGTCTTTACACGTAACTCTGTAAAATCCAAGTACACAACTTCATGCCTTTAACTTGAAATATTAAGCCTGTATCTGGAAACAATTATGTGATAAAAACAACAACTACTGGCAACACAGTATTTTCTGCCTCAACTTCTCCATCTCAGTTTCTTCCACTGGTTTCGATGAAATTTTCTCCAAAAAAAGTACTTATTTACATCTCATTTCTACCTGGCATTATAAGTGTCAGTGATAGTAATTCTGATTTTAAAACAAAGAAATAAATAAAACCCAAAGCTTTTCAAAATGAGTGTCAGGCTCAAGGTACAAACTTTGCAAAAAGAATTTTCAGATTATTTCTCCTAAAGTGATAAATTACAACTTCCCTTTATCTTTCAAAGGCATTCAAGGTAAAAATTCTTTTTTAAAGTTTTAATTCAAGCCTACACCAATTATTATGTGTTTTTATTACCACGTTTTCTAGGGCTCTAATCAAGATGAGTAACACGTCAGTGCTGGGCACAAATACGATCTCAACACTGAAAGCTTAAAAATCTAGTTTTTCTTATGGCTCTAGAGAGTCAACTCTAGTATAATCTTCCAGGTTCATTTTATGACCAAATAAAAAGCTTATTTAAATAAGTACATGAGAGAATTACGGTTATGTGAAAGTTGGAAAGGAGTTTCAATTTGTGAAACAGACCTCGAAAGCTGCAAAGGGTTGAACTGTTGGGGAGTTTTTACATCAAACTTCTGATCAGCAGACCACATTTTCAATCATTTCAACTATTTTGGGTTCAAACTAGAGTCATAAGACCATTTGAGTATCTGACTGCTCTTAGCCAAGCCCCCCATCCAAGGTAACACCCAGCATGAATGAACAAAACCCTGTCTGTTTAGATCTCTCTTTTTTTTTTCAGTTGGATACAATACTCTTTAGCCCTTGTTTTGGCTTTTGTTGTGCTTCTGTGCCATGAGCAGAACTCATAGAAGGAATGGTCCATGCCAGAAGGGACCTCTAGAGTCATCTAGTCCCACCTCCCTGCAGTCAGCAGGGACACCCTCAACTAGACCAGGTTCCCAGGGCCTCGTCCAGCCTCCCCTTGAAAATCACCAGGGAAGGGGCCTCAACCACCTCCCTGGGCAACCTCTTCCAGTGGTCCACTGCCCTCATAATGGTGTTCCAGTGTTCACACGTGGTGCCTTCATCATACACACCCAGAAATGATGGTTTGAGGAACAGCACAAAAAACATTGCTCATAGAAAACAAGGCCTCTTATCCTTTGCTTTAACTTACTATTTATTTTGAAAGCTGACGGACCTCCTCAGCAGAAAACCAGAGCAGTATCGAGCCCCAGAGGAAGCAGGGGCTAAGCCTGTGGTATGCAAACCACTTCAAGGCACCGCTCTTGTGCCGGGGGAGCAGGCAAAAAGGGGGTCAGTAGCAACAACTCCTGACCTTTCTGGGCACAGGGCTGGGAGCCACACTGGTTATTTGCGCCCGGAGCAAAGCCTGGCGTAGCAGGGGAAGTGCTTCTATTGCAAGAGGGAAAAGAGGGTGTTTAGGTTCTGACTCGGGAGACATGGGAATTAAGGAAGGGCTGACTCACCCTGAAAGAGGTCATCCATATCCGCCTCCTTTTCTAGCAAAGAATTCCCTTCTAGGCTACCACTTCAAGGGATTAACGAAATCAGCAGTTTAACAGAGGTCACCTCCCTTACTAAGACCGGTAAGTAAGAAGAATTCCACTGTTCTTCTCTCAAATACAAGCTTTCAGGTAATATGATAAATGTTATAGGTGTGTTAAAAATAAAAGGGTACAAATAAGAAAGTACAAAAGAAAAAAAAAATTACCATTTTTCTTCTAAATCCCTTCAAGAAAACTAAATTAAAAGCTGTGCTTGTAAGTGAATGGAGCTTTTCATAAATTTAGGGGAGCCAGCCACTTTATACAGAAATAGTTTTCACTGTATGAAAACCTTGAAAGGGAGCCTTAACTAAAAGTCAATGGCACACAAGTTTATATAGGATATTACAATTATGGACACCTAGCTCACCTGGGCCAGTAAACTTGTTTTTTACTGGAAATTATTCTCAAACAATTATCACAGACTCAGGGAATCCTCATGGTTGGAAGGGGCCTTTGAGATAAGAGTACAACCATTAAAAAAAAAAAAGGAAAAATTAACAACAAGAAAAACCCCACATACCCCGCAAAAGCCCCCACACCACCACACAAGACACCCTCTTCAAAATGTCCTTTAAAATACTGGACAAAAGATAAGTTTATAGATTACTCATTTTAGCATGAAGTTTCTTATAGCTTTTTCTGTACAGTGACATCTATGCTTAACGGCACCAAAATGGAGCCCATACTCTGGAAGTACCACTGAGCCACACCAACTATTCACCTCTCAATCTCTTCACCTGCAGAGCAACAGATAATTAACAAGAAAACTCAGGCATCACGCAGAAATAAACATATTTTAACCAGCTTTCCCCCAGACTCTATGGGTGACACTGTAACTGTTAGACAGGACAGAATCCCACTGTTTTTAGGTGTGCAACTAAAATAACCCCTTAATTTTATTTTTATTGAGTTTCTTACATGCTTTCTTGATTTAGGTGAGATGTCTGTCCACTTTCCATGATGCTTACCAAAAAAGCTTGTATCAAACATGATAAATTCGCTCCTTTGAATGTGCCTGTTTCTTCTGTTCAAAGGAAGCCTCGCAGGGAAGTTCCCATTTTTTTTCCTTTGTTGGTGTTGGCAGCTTTACCAGTGGGAATTGCAAAGAATTTCACAGCCTGGCAAAGGGAGGAAGTGACATCTCTATATCCCCAAATTATCCAGCTTTCAACAGCTCCCTCCTTTTTCCGCTCTGCTACTTTTATTCCCTTCTCCTCCAGTGACAGCTTACTCCTTCAACTATAATACAATCCTCCCTCTCTCTAGTTTTATTATATTTATCATAACCACCTTTTACCTTAAACTTTGTTGCACCCTGAGGCTGAAGGTAAGTTTTTAGTCCTCTGCAACACAGAAAAACATCAGGGCACATTCTGGTCTCCAGAGCCGTACATCACTTTTCTGTGTGGAATACACCCCAGTAATCAAGAGGGGAACTTGGGGTTCGGCTTCACCAAGATGTCATTGCCTTCAATTCATCACTTGCTCCACTCCACAAGCTTTCAAGATTCATAAACTGGCATAAAATTCCACATTGCTGCCCATGCAAGAATCCTTCAGTATTTTTCAAACGTGCAGATTTACAGTCGGAAATATTGGAGGTGGTGGAGTCCCCATCCCTGACTGTGTTTAAGAGTAGATTAGATGTGGTGTTGGGGGATCTGGTGTAGGGGAGAACTTGTAGAGTAGGGCTGATGGTGGGACTTGATGATCCCAGGGGTCTCTTCCAGCCTAAATGATTCTATGTTTCTATCTGCTGTCCCAACTTGTGACAACAGCTCTACTGCAGTCTCCATCTTTAACTATCCATGACATGGCACCAAAATTTGGCCCTTGCTGGTTTGGTTTTGTTATTTGTTTGGGTTTTTTTACCTAGTATTTCTATGTATAAAGAGAATTTAAGTTCACTCCATCCCCTTCTCTTCTCACCACACTGGCAATTCCACTGCAGCCAATGGGGCTAGTGCTGTCGTCAGTGAGAGCAATAATTCGGATCAGGATACAGATTTCAACACCACCCCTACTCAGAAATATAGTGTTTCAGAGGTTGTACTGCGACTTCAAAGGTAGATCATCTTGCCAGTCACTGGTGCTGGGGAGCAAACATCCTCCACCACCATAACCAGTATCTCAGCATCAACACAAGCTTTTGGAGGAACGACTTGGTTTACACCATGATCTCTCTTTCTGGGCTCAAGTACAGAAAAAAACAGATAAGTTGCTTTTTATTCGCTCTTTAGATTCACGAGTATAAATGAAGAACAAAGTATCACAAATCACAGCATTTCAGAACCCAGTGCAAAACCTTTAGTAAAACCAGATTTGCCACCGCCATGAGACATGAGTTATACTGTGATTCAAATATTAATAACAGAAAAAAAGGCCTTGTTTAGGCCTACAGTGAGGTGGTTTTTTTCTTGCGGACCTATAAATTTATTTTTCCTAAAACACACCTCCAAAAGTTTACATTATGGCCTAAACAAGGTATCCTAAGCTTGGTATCCTGCTTCTCCAACTGTGCTTGGGACCATTTCCAGTAGCCAAACAGTCACTTTTTGAGACCAAGAGGAAAACGTAGCAGGTTCAGTGCTTTTTCTGAGGAGTAAGAAACAAACTGAAACCAACGCAGAAAATTAAAGGATTTGAAGTAAACCTGGTCACTTTTGCAGGTGAACAAAATTCCCGTTCTGAACTGGGAACAAAGCACAAACCCGAATGGAATACAGACAAAATTATTATTTCCCCCCCCCAGCTTTGAAGGTGATTTGGTGATTCTGGACATTGGCCTTAGAAAATAACATACAGAAAACCCTTTTTCTGCTCAGACAGACACAACTGCTCTCTTCTCATGGGCAATTAGCGATAGAAGGAGAGGGAATGGCTTCAAGCTCCAGCAGGGTAGGGTTAGGCTGGGCATGAGGAAAGAATTCTTCGCAGCAAGAGTGGTCAGAGCCTGGAATGGGCTGCCCAGGGAGGGGGTGGAGTCCCCATTCCTGACTGTGTTTCAGAGTCGATGAGATGTGGTGTTGAGGGATCTGGTGTAGGGGAGAACTTTGTAGAGCGGGGCTGATGGTTGGACTCTATGATCCCAAGGGTCTCTTCCAACCAAAGGATTCTGTGATTCCAATTGTATTTTTGGTATTATTAGAATGCAAGAAAGTGTTTAAGCAAGGGATTTCTTTCAAATTATTGGTTTCTATGCTAATAAGAGCATTCAACAAAACCTATCAAAATATGCATGTGCTTATTTCTTCACCTGTGAATTGTTTCACTGACTTTAATAAAACGGTTCGCGGGATGCAGTTCAATATCTGGATAAATCACCACAGAAATGGAACCTGAATTGAAATACTGTGGTAAAGTTTCTGCCAGGGATTTCAGGTCTTTTCCCTTTTCCAGATTTGTAATACTTGCTGTTTTCAATGAAAAAGACAACCCACTGTTATACGTGCACTTAGAAATGAGACTTTCTCCTCGCACGTATTTCTAGAGATCCACAAAACACCTTGAGATATTTGCTATAAAAAAAACCAATATAATGTAGCACAACCAAGTACTACTGCAGAGATTTCAAACAATCCAGATTTTAAACAATTTGAAGAACTAAGTATCACAAATCATAGCATTTTGTAACACCTACCGTCATTCAAACTGAACCCACTATAAATAACTTCAGTTTTAGCCAGAGTTCAAGGGAATATTGGAAAAATACTACAGAATATTTTCAATACCTTGAGGTCTACAGCCCAAAGAGGAAAGACACAAGCTGGTAACTAGAATATCTAGGTATAATCATCTTTCAATTAGGAGATTTCTATTAGGAATTTTTTTCAATTAGGAATTCAATAAGGAAAATTGTACCACGTGTTCAGAGAGTGCAGGGCGTTACCGATGGGCAAAGCTATAGATTCAAGGTTTCTACAGATTTAGCCTCAAAGCAATCCCATCTGGACAACTCACACCCTGGTCACAGAATCACAGAGTATCAGGGATTGGCAGGGACCTTAAAAGCTCCTCCAGTCCAATGCCCTGCCGGCGCAGGAACACCTAGAACAGATCACTCAGGAACACATCCAGGTGAGTTTTGAATGTCTCCAGAGAAGGAGACTCCACCACCTCCCTGGGCAGCCCCTTCCAGTGTTCCCTCACCCTCACTGTGAAGAAGTTGTTCTTCATATTTAAGGGGAACCTCCTCTGTTCCAGCTTGCATCCATTGCCCCTTGTCCTGTCATTGGATGTCACTGAGAAGAGCCTGGCTCCATCCTCCTGACACTCACCCTTTACATATTTATAAACATTAAGGAGGTCGCCTCTCAGTCTCCTCTTCTCCAAGCTCAAGAGACCCAGCTCACTCAGCCTTTTCTCCTCTGGGAGATGCTCCACTCCCTTCATCATCTTGGTAGCCCTGCCCTGGACTCTCTCAAGCAGTTCCCTGTCCTTCTGGAACTGAGGGGCCCAGAAATGGACACAATATTCCATATGGGGTCTCACCAGGGCAGAGTAGAGGGGGAGGAGAACCTCTCTCGCCCTACTGACCATCCCATCCCCCTTCTAATAGACCCCAGGATGCCGTGAGCACCCAGGAGCTGTATCAAAAGCACTGAGGAATATAAGGAAGTTCCAAACAACCTCACAAGTACATTTAAAAAATATATAAATTAAATAAATGCCTGTCTGTGCCTGTGAGGCAGAGTAGAGACACAGAGTCACAAGCAAAGCCCTTCCAACAACAGGGCCTGAAGTAGAAGAGGGAAGACTTCAGCATTGTTTTTCCCCCCAGTGACTGGCTGAGAGCTCAGTCTAGAAGGCATCAACCATGCTATCTCTGCCTTCAGTCTCAACTAGGCATTAGATTACCAGATTAGACCTTTCACTTACAGAGGATATGATGCATCTCACCTCTATACTCTATGGATTTTTTGGTGTGCAAAATACACATATCTGGCCTTAACCAAAATAAAACTACTTAATATTTGCGGACAGTCTTATTTTTCATAAAATAATCTTAGCCATAGAAAGCCTAAGCTTTTAGCCTCCCTGTTCCCTAGTGGCAATGAATTCCAAATCTTTATTACGTGCTGGTACAAAAATATTCCATTTATTAGTTTGAGATATATTTCTACTTTTCCTATTCCCTCAACTGCAGCACTTGACTTAGTCTCTATACTAGTCATTATTGCACATACATTACTGCAGCCATCTGTCAACTACGTATGTCACAGGCCATAAAGGAAGGTTGGGTTTCTTAATGTCTTTATTAATTTCCATTTCCCATATCTGAATTCTGTAATTCGTCCAAATCCACAGCAGGTTGAGCAAACAAAACTTAAGACAGAGTGTGGATTCCCCTCCCCCTGTGACTTCCTGTGGCAGCACAGAGAGATTGGGATAGACTCAAAATTAACCACTGGGTAACCTTAATGTAGATTTTACACAAGGTCATTTATGCTGTCCCATAGAGAATGAAAGCTCTTACCTATGTCTCACTACAAGAAAGACATCAAGGCACTGGAATGTGTCCGGAGAAGGGCAACAAAACTGGTGAGGGGTCTGGAGCACAAGTTCTGTGAGGAGCAGCTGAGGGAGCGGGGGTTGTTTAGTCTGGAGAAGAGAAGGCTGAGGGGAGACTTCATGGCACTCTACACCTTCCTGAAGGGAGATTGTGAAGAGGAGGGGGTCGGCCTCTTCTCCCAGAGAACTAATGACAGGACTGGAGGGAATGGCCACAAGTTGCACCAGGGGAGATTTAGAGGAGACGTCAGGAAGAACTTTTGCTCCCCAAGCGTGGTCAAGCACTGAGATGGCCTGCTCAGGGTGGTGGTGGAGTCACCATCCCTGGTGGTGTTCAAGAAGCATCTGGACGAGGTGCTACGAGACATGATTTAGTAGCTCAGTGGGTAGTACTGGTGACAGGAGGAGGGTTGGACTAGATGGTCTTGTAGGTCCTTTCCGACTTTGTGTTTCTATGATTCTATCTAAGCAGTATCAGGGAAGGAGAGTGGCAAGGCAGGGAGGGGTCTACTCACGTTTTAGGGAACTACAGCACCGCTCTACTCCACCATTCTTTCTCAATAGTTAATAATGAGGACTGACAGCCCACATCAGAGAGCAGTTCAGTCCCAAAGCTCTTCCAGCACAGGATCCAGCAAACCAAGTCCCAATTCATCCCTCTTCATCAGCTGACTTCCAGCCCCGGCTCTTGAGCAGGTGGGATTTGGTTTTTGGTGGGATGAACCTGAATTTTGGTTCTCTAAATAATTTAGATGTCTGACGCAAAGTCTCCTTTTTCTTTCGTATTTAACCAGACAAAGAATTTTGTAGTGTAACCTAAGACTTTACTTTTGTGAAAAAGAAATACAACACAGGGAAACTGGAGGCTGATTCTGTAGTTTTTTAGTTAAACAAAATCTAAACTTCTGGTTTCTAGAATAAGACTTGCCATATAGACAAAAAAGGAGGGACGGCCACAGATTACTAGGTCCGTTTTACAGCTCAGAGGGACACATTCTCTCAGAGTTGGTTATTGGAAAAGGAACACAAATCGGCCCTGGAGGTACACCAAGTTTAAGAATAAACTAAGCAGCTCAAAGAGGAATTCTAAGCGGTGAGAAGTAGCTGGGAACAGCTACTCTTTCAATGAAATGCATCGCTACAGGCTTGGGGAAGTGTGGCTGGAGCTGCCTGGCAAAAAAGGAACTGGGGGTGCTGGTCAACGGGCGGCTGAACATGAGCCAGCAGTGTGCCCAGGTGGCCAAGAAGGCCAAGGGCATCCTGGCTTGTATAAGAAATAGTGTGACCAGCAGCAGTAGGGAGGTGATTGTCCCCCTGTACTCAGCACTGGGGAGGCCACCCCTTGAGTGTTGTGTCCAGTTCTGGGCACCTGAGCACAAAAGAGATATCGAGGTGCTGGAGCAAGTACAGAGGAGGGCAACGAAACTGGTGAAAGGCCTAGAGAATAAGTCTTATGAGGATTGACTGAGGGAGTTGGGAGTGTTTAGTTTGAGGAAGAGGAGGCTGAGGGGAGACCTCATCACTCTCTACAACTGCTTGAAAGGACATTGTAGAGAGGTTGGTGCTGGTCTCTTCTCACGGGCAATTAGCAACAGAACAAGAGGGAATGGCTGCAAGCTGCAGCAGGGTAGGGTTAGGCTGGACATTAGGAAAAAGTTTTTCACGGAGAGAGTGGTCAGTCAGTGGAATGGTCTGCCCAGGGAGGTGGTGGAGTCCCAATCCCTGACTGTGTTCAAAGTAGATTAGATGTGGTGTTGAGGAATCTGGTGTAGGGGAGAACTTGTAGAGTAGGGCTGATGGTTGGACTTGATGATCCCAAGGGTCTCTTCCAACCTAAATGACTCTATGATTCTATATACAGGAAATAAAACTATATAATTCAAGATTAGGAAGTAAACTGCAGTGTCATCATATACCAAAGGTCATTGTTTTACAAAATATACTGGATATGTTGGCAGGTTTGCGGTTGGTTTCTTTTCAGATAAATACTTTGTTTTCACCCGCACAGAAATTACTTTTCCTAGACATTTAAAGTTTTAGTTTTCTTATCAAGGGAAAGCAAGTTTTTCTGCCTCTAATGCAAATTAACATGTGCAAAAGCAAGAAATTTCCTCTTTTCCAATGAGTATAATAAATAAACCAATAACAGCTTAGCTTTGTTAAACTAATTTCTGACGGTTTCTGGCAGACACCTTTGAAGTTCTGAGGAAGCGAGAAGAAAAGTTAATTCTCAATTCAAACTCATTTCTTCAGAGGCCAGTAATTAATTTCATTTGTAACATCTAAAAATCCTTCTGGATACCTTTCAACATCTTTGTGTACCCAGACAGCTTTGGAAATCTCTCCCAATGCGATGACTTGTTCACATATTAACCATGATTAATAGTTCTCTTGTCTAACAAATCCTTTAGGCTTGCATGAAAATATTTTTGATATTTTATCAACTGATTAAAGGCTCTTTTATTTCAACAAAGGAGATGAAATGTTGACTTTCTGCATTTTGGTGGAATTCTGATTGGCATCCAAAATACAGGCTGATCCAAACAATGAGTTCAAATTGAAATTTCTACAAAATAACAAATGTGGTATCCTTATTTTAACAAAATATAAACCGAGATTCAGAATTTGAGTAACCCAATAAAATTACCTTTAAAAACACTTGTTTCCCTAAATGCTCACTTTTCAGGTATCATGCAAGACAAATCCAAATTGAGAGTTATACTCTCAATGATCAGGTTTCTAAAGAAAAAATAATTTTAAAATACTCAAAAAAAGCAAGATAAAGGCCTTGTATTCTGATAAGTTGTTCGAATCATGGTTATAATTGGTGTTTTAAATGCCTTTCATAGAATCATAGAATGGTTAGAGTTGGAAGGGACCTTAAAGATCATCCAGTTCCAAACCCCCTGCCCTGGGCAGGGACACCTCCCACCAGACCAGGTTGCTCCAAGCCCCAACCAGCCTGGCCTTGAACCCCTCCAGGGATAGGGCTTTGACTTAAACCAGACAATCTTGGGAAGTCAAATGGCTTGAATGAATCCTAAGAAATCTTAACCAAGAGCAAGATGACTGTTATTCTGGAAGTCTGATCTCCCACCACTAAAACCAAGAACGGGTCTACCACAAATCTCACTGGTCAGACCCAGAATGCTCTGAATGGTTTGGGGCACATTTGGGCTCGTTTGGTGGATTTTTAGTCTGTGGACTCTTGTGACGGCAGAATAGGCCTTAGGACTGAAATGAGTGAATCTAGAATCACAAAATAGACATATCTATATCCACACTCATTCACAAATTGTAGGTTACATCTTTATTATCTCTGAATTCTAATTAATAAATACGTTTGAGCTCATAAGGGTGTTGCTGATCCACTGAACATTCAGGAGGGAGTCTAAACAGGTAATGCATCTAAAAGGAGCACACATGAATTAGTTATCCACTCCTATAGTAACTTACACCTTCTTCTGGCTCTTTGGTATGTAAATTGAAGTGACCGAAACCAATTTACATCCCCATGTATCCATCAGAAAGTGGGTGGAAATCTAGATTGGCCGAACTTACAAATTCCAATTTCTTGGCAAGTTAGATATCTCACCTAAAATCTCCTTATCCATTTATACATTAGGAAAATGCGGACAAACCAATTATGGAACAGAGAGAGACCCAGTGAGATCAAAAGCAGATCAGTGTGCAAGGGCGATAGGCCTAACGAAAACATGGTTTCAAATGGCATATTTTTTACTCGGGGGGAGCCAACTGGGACTTCAGAACATGGAAAAAAAGTCGACAGGTCCAAATGCACAGGGCTTAGGTCCACCTACAAGCTGTGGGGAGCAGACACTTCTTAGCAGTTAAGGAAAGGCTAAGTTAATGGCCTTGGGGCTGTTTCGACTCTGAGCCAAGGCAATTAGGGGACCGCACAACATTATGCCTGTCCTGGCCAAGAAGACTACCAGAATGTTCTACAGCACTCCATTCTTCCAAGTAGATCATGTCCAACTGGCCAAGGTTTAATTTTGCAACTTAACAATGACATTAAGCATTTGTCCAGATCTCAGTGTGTGCTTGAAGAAAGAAGGGGATGGAGTGTTAAATATATAAAGACTAGCCAGCATTACCCTGAAATCTGTCATCTATTGAATGCATCTGGGAGAAGCTGGACAGAACACGAAACCCTTTAAAATAAATCCACAGATCACTGAAATCTTGCAATAATTCTCTCTGAAAGCTAGAAATTAATTGGATCAGAAGGCGACTTTGCAACCCCATACACACCCCAGTGTGGGTGCACACCCACCTTCAAAAACAGGCTTCCCCACATCTGCCAGGCCACCACACCAGAAGTGAGCTTTCTGTCTTCTGACTGGATGGTATTGGTTTTTTTTATGTGCAGCTGCTGAACAAAATATTCTCCCCTGCCTCTTGGATAATAAATCCTCTGAACACATCCAAGTGTGCCTGCGTGTGTGAAGTGGTGACTCTTCTTTGAATGTTTCCAGCCTGCATTACAATACTCAACTTGTTCCAAAGCCTACAGCAGTTACTTGGAAGAGTCCTCTAAGCGGCAGGGCATTTTGGATGGTCTCCTGGAGAACAAAGCCAACTTGAAGTTACACTGCAACGCTCAGATGTATGGAGGAAACCAACAAATACAGAATAAACAACCTAGCTGCTGTGGCTGAAAACCAAGTGAAATGTGTCCCCTTCTAGTAAGGCAGAAGGTATTCTGTTTGGAGGCACATGCAGATACCAAATGAATACACCCTGTGCTAGCATTGCATTCCTGGAACTTGTGATCTCCCTGCAGTCACCATCACTCTGTGCTCAAAGCGCTTCTCAGACTCGATTCAAGTCAATGGAAGCTTTTCTACAGTCAGCAATTCATCCTGATTTCCCAAACAAATTTTCTAACCAAACCTCAGAGAGCAGGAAGTTACTATGCTGATGCAGACATCAGGACATTTGTTTCTGCAAGAGACTAAAGGGGAAGCACCAACACCTTTAGCTCACAGAATTGTCACAGTAGGAAAGGACCTCTGAGACCACCGAGTCCAACCATACACAAAAAAACAACCCCACACCCTACAATATCGGCCACTAGAGCACAACCTGAAGTACCACATCTACACGTCTTAAATACCTCCAGGGGTGGTGACTCCACCACCTCCCTGGGCAGGCTGTTCCAATGCCTGACCATCTCCTCAGTAAAGTCATTCCTCCTAATATCCAGTCTAACCCCCCCCTGCCACAACTTCAGACCATTTCCTCTGGTCCTGTCATGATTCCCTTGGGAAAAGAGGTCAATACCCACCTCTCTATGACCTCCTTTCAGGTAGCTGTAGAGGGCAATGAGGTCTCCCCTCAGCCTCCTCTTTTCCAAACTAAACACGACCAGTTTCCCTCAGCTTCTGCTCATGGGACCTGTTCTCTAGACCCCTCACCAGCTTGGTGGCTTTTCTCTGGACACAATCCAGCACCTCAATGTCCTTCTTGTAGTGAGGGGCCCAAAACTGAACACAACACTCGAGGTGAGGACTCACCACTGCCCAGTACAGAGGCAGCATCACCTCCCTACTCCAGCTGGCCATGCTATTCCTGATACAGGCCAGGATGCTGTTGGCCTTCGTGGCCACCTGGGCACACTGCTGGCTCATGTTAAGCCAGCTGTCCACCAACACCCCCAGGTCCTTTTGTGCCAGGCAGCTTTTCAGCCACTCTTCCCCAAGCCTGTAGTTTTGGTGTTACAGCTATATATGACCATACTGCAGCGCTTGGACATTTCAAAGTCTTTGCTTAAGAACCTAAGAAGTCCTGTTCAAGATTAAATGAAAAATAATAATGCATTGATCCCAATATCCCACTTTCACATAAGGTGTAAGAATTGGGAAATCAAACAGTGATACTTGACCCAACTACTCTCCAAGCCTGCAGCAATTGTTGGACTACATTAGCTAAGGGACATTATTCAGTAAGATTCATTAGCTAATACTGGGAACTTTAAATGTTATTTTTTAGACTTATTAAAAAAACCCTTTTTTTTTCCTGCTATCATCCAATCCCTTTTGACATTTTCATTCCTTGTTTCCTATCTTCTAACCAGAACTTTATCCATGTGAGAACCTACCCTCTCATCCTAAGCCTGTTGAATGTCCTCAGAAGCATTCCATGCAGATCTCCATCTTGGGAGAATTCTAAAACAACAGTAAGGTATGAGAACCCTTTACTGTCTTGCTTACCATTCTGTAAAAGAGGAATTGGAGACAGGGGCTAAGATACCTACTGAATAAAAAGTTCATTTTGAATTACGTGCATGAAGCAGATACTACAGTCACATATACTGAGAAATTAGTAAGATTAGGGTACATAAAATTTCAGTCTGCTGATTCTTGTAAAAAACAATAGAGAGAAGATTCACCACAAAAAGGACCTTGAGTCCAGCCCATGACAACCACATAAGACGGAATCCCCTCAACTTAGAAGGGTCTATTCATGCAATTGCTCATTCCTTCATCTAATGAGGCCTAAATGCGGGCAGGGCTATCAGGCCAAGAGGCTAATGGTAATCTTCCAAAACTGCATCCATTCAGGAACTCCTGTATGTGGCAGGTTATTACTGATAGTCAACATCAACAGCTCTTGTTCTAACTTCCACCTTACTGGTCTACTTGAAGTAAAACGATTTATCAGCACAAAACGATGGAGGGAAACCAAATATTCATGGAATGCTGGAACTTTTAACAGTGACAGTTCCTTCAAAACAAATACAGCCGGCATACAGGTAGCGTGCATGGCCCAGGGGATCAAAGAAATAATAATTCTGTGAGCACCAAATAATCATCTCTGGCCTTGTGGAACCAGCCTGCATATGGCAAGTGAGAGCCCAGTGGTGTTCTGCTCTTTAATGGAAGTAAAGGCGAAAGGGCTCCCTCCTCCTGTAAGACAATCATGACAAACTCACTGGAGCATTTGCGGCTGGTATCCCCAGGGATCATTTCTCCTCTGCCAGCCATGCTTCCCAGATAAACTGCTTTTATGGCCAAGCAACAAAAGTCCTTATAAACAGCATTTGTAATACAAACATGAATGTAAACCACATAAGGGTGGACATTACAGCAGAACAGTGGACCTGTGAGTGCACGTATGTACATAACACAGGTGTGATAGCACAGAGTAGCCCAAACCCTTGCACATTTTGGGCACAGCCTCAATAAATTATACCTACATTACTTACTCTAAATTATACTTACGATAATTAACCACTATAGATGTAAACGAACCCAGAATTACTTTCTGAAATAATTAAGCTGACTGGTTATACGATGACTGAATCAAATGAAATATTCAAACAGAAACAGGACTAATATTCTGCCCTAAAGTTTGAAACAGAAACCAAACTCTGCAAAATAAAGACCACTATAGCAGAAAAAAACCACCACAGCTTCATGAAAAGCACTGCCCTTCTAAAGTAGGTCCTTTCTTAGAAACAGAGCAGACACAGCTTCCATTTATTATTTATGGTGCCTTGTGCCCATGTCAGCTCCTGATTAATAATTAAAATTAATCTCATTAAGGCAGATTTCATTACAGGATAATTTAATTAAGTGATGAATTGGCTCCCAGATGTCACCATTTGTGCCATCTTTTAAAAGATGCTGCTGATGACACAGATTTAGTTTTATTTCTAACCTGAAAAGCTATATTATTTAATGGATTTATAGCAATTTTCACAAGCAAGGCACATAACCTGAAATATAACTCAGATAAGGTGAGACAGGCACTTCCAAGGATAAAGGTTTATGGCATGAGGAAGGATGAGGTCAGCTTCAAGTTTATTAAAAAGAATTCCATCATCAATACTTGTGAGGATTCTACAAATCAGGATTTTAAGCAACTTCTTTCTCACAGCACAAAGAGCTGAAAGAAAAAAAAATAAATCCAGATACGCTTATGGAAAAATAGAATTTCTAAATTCAATGTCTCAAACCTTAAAAGAAACAGAGAAGATGGAAAAGAAGAAATATTGCTGGCAGCAGCAGATGAACCTGACTGTATCATACTTCCCACTACCCTTGTTCATAACTCTATGCAGTTTTTCTCTTAATTAAAAGAAAAAAAAAAAACCCAACTCCCCAAAAATCCCCAGAGGGGATATCAACCACTAGTGAATCAGCACTATTGGAACAGGCCAGAAAGAAAGAGCTAATGAGAGCCTTTCGTAAGCCATGGAGCAAACAAAACAAAGAGCAGTGAGGAAGCCAAGTAGTGACGTAAAATACTGTGACAAAAAGGCTCAAAAGAGTGGAAAGGCGTTTCCTCTAATCCTTCTCCAGTCTCCCGTATCTCACAGTGACAGGTTACATTCCACAAAACCTCACAGAGTGTCTAAAAAGATTTTAGTGCAAGGATGGAAGGAAGATCACTGCTCCTGGGGGGGAGTCTGGTGGGCTTGTTGATCACCATAGAGCAAGCAGTGTTACCAAAACCAACCAGGTAGCCATGGCAAGGGTATCAAGAAGAACAGATTTAGAGGTACGTGCAACATTGAGCCCTAATTTACTTTTTGGGCTTCACATACAACACATGGAGGCTCCACATACAAACATGGAGGCAACACCAAAGAGGTCAACATGCTGTAATCATCCTCCCAGTGGGAAATGCTGAGCAGACAAAACGGGCTCCACTGATAACCTGCCATTTACCAATTAGATCAGTGACCCACCACCCTGTGGCTTGGCCTCTCAGCTATGAGCCACCTGGCCCAGTTAGGTGTATAGGCACGACTGGCCTTTCTTTCTCCGATAAAAAAGAGTAAAGGGATGGCTCGCAACAGATAAGACACGTATTTTAAGTTCTCAGTCTCATCTGGTATGCAGTGAGACATTTAACATAAAGGGTGCTCAATTCCTGTGTCCCAGAGGAATGAAAAAAGGCTGGAGACAAACACATACAGACACTACCCCCAAATCTTAATTCTCTTACGTCCCTTGAAGTCATACAAGACCTTACTGTTAAAAACTTGGTTCTGAGGACAATGGGCAGAAGTGGGACGGGGACCTGGAGGGAGACTGGAGCAGTACATGTCCACATCTAAATCTGAACTCCTCCACCCCCCTTTACCTGTAATTCTACTTGATTTTGTACCTCTGCTTCTGCATGAAGCCAGAAATGTCTACCATGGACACACTGACAACTCTTGTCTCTTGTTTTTATCTCCATGGAGCATCATGGAACGGTGTTTCTTTGGTATTCTTGCAAATACCACAGATTCGGGAAGGGGAAGGGGAAAGGGGAAAGGGGAAAGNTGGGAAAGGGGAAAGGGGAAAGGGGAAAGGGGAAGGCTATTGATAATAAAAATAATTAAGGGATAAAGAAATTTAATAATTCATTATATATATATACACACATTAATAATAAAGGTATATATACAGAATACATAGACAAGTGATTTTCTACATCTTACTGTTGACTTTAACATAATATACGAGTGAGCAGATTAAATGCTATTCTTCCCTGTCTTTGTTTTTCAAAGAAGCCTTTAGCAAAGTGTCCCTCCTCTGCACTCACTCCAGCCCCTCCAGATCTCTCTTGTGTTGAGGTGCCCAGAACTGGACACAAGACTCAAGGGGTGGCCTCACCAGTGCTGAGTACAGGGGGACAATCACCTCCCTACTTCTGCTGGTCACACTGTTTCTGATACAAGCCAGGATGCCCTTGGCCTTCTTGGCCACCTGGGCACACTGATGGCTCATATTCAGCAACTTATCAACCTTTTCTGCCAGGCAGCTCCAGCCACACTCCCCCAAGCCTGTAGCCATCTATGGGATTGGTGTGGCCCAAGTGCAGGACTTGGCCTTGTTGAAGCTCATGCTATTAAACACAGTGATGCTTACACTTCAATTCAACTGCCGTACAGGTAGGGGAAAATGCATTAACTCCATTTATTTGAGTGTGCATACATCAATGGCGGGTTTTGCTACCATTTCTAGAACTGCACACTGCTGGTTTAAGAGTGCAGCAATTACTAATTTAGTCAATTCTTCTCTTATTCTGGATCACAATGGATGTACATCATTAGTGTAACTGCGTGTCACTGAATGAAGGCGGAGACAGGCTGAATTTGCTTTCTCCCACACATATCACCCTTCACTCTCGATTCCAGCTATACTTGTGTTTTTCTTATAGAAAAATCTTTCCTCTGCCAAGAAAGGAATGCAACTGAACACATGAAGAAAGTATGCAAAGGCACAGGGAAAAGATCTAGAGAGCCCACAAATACCCCGCCTTCAAAGAGATAATTGCAATTAGTGCTGTCCATGGCAGATTGGATACAAGATTGGATAGAAGAGGATGATCAAAAGGCCACATCTCAACGGTTAGATGCCNGGAACTATTGGATACAAGAGGATGATCAAAAGGCCACATCTCAATGGTTAGATGATGCCACATCTCAACATCTCAGTGGCTTCTTGGACCAGACAGAATAAATTTGCTTTGTTACTCATTCTTTCATTGCCTTTGTCCCCTTTGAGGCAAGAGAGAAGTGCTCACCAGAGACATCACACCACGGTCTTATAGAAACGAAATATAGAGTTGTTCTCCATCACTTTCCTGCCAGATCCATGAACTCGAAAGGACAGAGGTGGAAAGGGAAGAGAAGAAGGACTGAAGCGGGAAGGGAATGCTTTTGTCTCTGTAATTATGCCCTGGGCTCTCAAACCTCTGTTTGAAAACAGAATAGATTTCACTTAAATTTTGAGCTTTCTGTCTACTAAGGACCTTGATTATAATTGCCTTCGATTGGCTTCCTGGAAGTAATTTTATTTCATATTATTTATAGATACGGGAACATCACTAAAAAATAGACCAACTTCTTATCAATCTAGCTTTGAAAGCCTTTCCTGAAGCTTAGCAATTCAGCACATAAATGAAATTCTCTCAGCACAAATTAAAACCTCATAGAATTGTGCAGATTATCTCACTGCATTAGCAGGCCAAGAATTTAATAAATGTTTACTAGTTTTCACCATTCTTCTTACAGGCAGAACATAACCCAGCATCTATTGGATACAAAGTGAAACGATTGTTTTGCCCTCAAAATGCACTTTTTCTTGCATCCATTGAATAATAAAACCAGCATTTTCATCAACAGTCTTTCTATTACTTATTCAGCAATGTTCTACAAGGGATCTAAAAACTTAATAATTAATGAAGAGTCGGAAGTATGTTAGGATGACATTGATAATCCAAAGGTTTTAAAAATATGGACAAATACTTTAATTTCAGAATCTTTTAGTAAAATACATACTGCTAAAACTATGGGCCACTTTATAAGGATGAACTGACAGAATAGTAAGACAGAAGATTTAATTCAAGAACCTCTAGAGTTCTTTGGGAAGTTTTTTTCCCTAAAAACGCGGTTCTACGTTCCTTTCTAACAAACCCTTGCCACTTTTAGAGGAGTTGGGTGAATAGGTAAGACTTTTCCCATTTTTTGCTCAGCTGGGAACTTAGGCACCACTTCTCCATTACCACAGTCCAATTCTAAAGCCACTTTAATTCTTAATGCCTTAATCACTTGTGCTTATTAAATTATTTAAAATGTGCTCCGAGCAACAAAGAAAAGAAGGATCTTCCTCTGGCAGCTAATGAAGCAAAGGAAAGCTCTGGTTTCCCAGAACCTGAAGGGATGAACAGGCAGCTGAGGAAAGATGCCCTTGAAAGTTTAGTTTTATGCCTTTCGCCTTATTTTTCTACTTACAGATGAGGGAAATTAAAAAGAAAATGGGAATAGTAGCAGCTGCCATTGTCATTATAGATTTCTTCCCAAAAGGAAATCATTATTTTTGGTGGTTCTGCTCATGCATAATGTCTCATGGTCAACTTCATACTCAGTAATTCTTGTGCCCTGAGGTATAGTTTACAAACCCAAGGCAAACAAATCCAGTGTTATCAGAGCATCTCACACCCAAAAGTTATACAGAGAATCTGCCTCACCTCTACAGTTAGCTCCTCAGGAAAAGCTGTAAAACAGGCAGCAGCTAGAAATATCATGAGAAGGGAGGAATTCAAAGCCCTTTCTTTCCTACAGACTATGTGAGCTACCAAATGGCCATGTCTAACAAGGAATAGATGTAAATATGAAAAGAAAGGGTCAATGACCGCATAGGGGTGCAACATGGGCATGGCAGGCAGATCAGTGATTGTGGCCACCCTTTGAACAGCCCATTTTCCCCAAGGTTGGAAAATGGTGTCCAGCCAATAAACTAACAATTAATAACTAGGGGATGACATACTCCATCTTACCTGCCAAAAATGTTCTTTAGTGGGACTAAGCACAGAGATGGTACCGTTCAACCAACAGATACTACCAGGTTTCACAGATAATGTCCCATATTACCACACAGAACACGAGGGTCTCAGGGTGGGTTCTTGGTCCCTCTCCTTTTTATAGTCTTCCCTTCTGCTCACAGGCTAAGTTCCTGTGATGTAACAGAATTGCTTTAACGATGTAATTTCTTTTAGCAATTTAGTATTTAATTAAGGCATTAAAAAAAATATTAAAGCATTAAGCTTTAGCATTAAGAATTCTTCCAAAACAACCCCAAGACGACCTGTTGTGACTGTCCAAGCGATGCAATAGTTGAAAAGGCTATTAACTATGCAACTAGAAGACAATTTGGAAGAAATGGTACAACTATGAAATGAGAATAGCCTCAAAAAAACATGGAACAGCTTTAAAAAGCACAAGAACAAAACTTGAATGACTTCACCGAAACAAAAAGACAACTTTTGTTCCAATCACTCAAAGAACCTTTTTTGAAATATTTATTTTGTAATGTTTTATTACACTGCCAAGTATAAAGAATATCTTGTGTTTCATGAATGGAGATAAAGCTTCTTGATTTCTGTGTGCTTTTTCTACCAAATACTCAACACAGACCTCAAAGGAAACACTGGAACCTACCAGAATTCTCAGAATCATAGAACCATTTGGTTGGAAGAGACCCTTGGGATCACCGAGCCCAAATATCAGCCCTAAGTGACAAATAACACAAAAAACTGCAGAGTTTGTCTCATTTGAATAACCTCCCAAAGCCAGACACCAAATCTTGAAACATAATTGAATTTTATATATATACACAACTACTTCGGTGTGGTAAATAAAATTTGTGATTTTGTGATTTGTGACCTTTTTTTCTTGCTTTGGTAGAAAGGCAACAACACTAGATCAGCTATACGTTATTGCTACACATTACAGGAATTATCAAGGGTGAAATCAAATTTATTGGAGCTGCAACACTTCCAAAAGAGAACAGGAATCTGGGTCTGTGCCAAAGAACACAGTTGATCACATGATCTTCGAAATAACTAAATTACTTTTGTTGGAAAAATAAGAACTAAACTCCACTAAATATCAAACCCAAAGAGGATAGAAGTGATTTCCAGATCGAGAAGAAGGCTTTCTTTAACTTCTTTAACGGCTGCCATGGCATCTAGCTTTCTAGCACAAAATGCAAATATACTTTCTATCTATTACAACCTGTATTTATTCAAAACAAAGGGATTTAAATGATGAATACTATAAATACAAAGCCGGATTCAGCTCACAGATGGATAAAAACCTTATCAAAAATTGAAATCATATAGAGCAATAAGAAACTTCCAGGAAGCAGGAATAGCAGAAAAACACCCTAGTTTCTCTACAAATATCCACCCCCAGAACGTCCTAGGAGGGAGATTACAGCCCACGTACCAGTTATTCTTATGGGCCCCCATTCCAAAAAGCATACCTTTTCAGGAAAGCACTTAATTAAGCACATGCTTATATGCTTTTCTGAATCAGGCCCGTGGTACCATAGGAAATGCGTATAACAGACATAAACTGCCCGAGTAAAAGCAACAGAGAACTTAGCCCCAGAGCATAAGCTTTCCTTTATTTACTTCTGTACTTTTAAGATGTGATGCACTGCTGAAAACACAGCCCAGCTAAGGACACTCAGATGTAAAATGCTGCATGGCCAAAAGAAGAGCTGAGCATAACCATACCCCAGGAACCATTTGGCATCACATGCTTAGCCCACTGCCAAAAGTGCTGCAAAAGGTGCAGAACAGTCTTCCCCCCAACCCCATTATTTTATATTCTAGCAGATGGGCAGCTTTAGGTATATTGATATAGTGGGGATAAACATCAGGTGGCCACGGAGCTGTTGGTCCTAGTGGTCTGGAGCTACTGATCCATACTTAGAGTGAGCAAAAACGGGGAGCAGGGAAAAAAAGGAGTTCTGTAAGTGTTCATCATGCACAGGAAAGATGACTTCAAGAAGGTCATTGAAGCTCTGGGGAGACCATAGAGCCCCTTCCAGTCCCTAAAGTAGCTCTGGAGAGATGAGGAGGGCCTCTTGATCAGGGAGTAGAACCATAAGACCAGGGGGAACAGTTTTAAACTGAAAGAGGGGAGGCTTAGGTGAGATCTCAGGAGGAAACTCTTTCCTGTGAGGGTGGTGAGACACTGGAACAGGTTGCCCAGAGAAGCTGTGGCTGCCCCATCCCTGGAGGGGTTCAAGGCCAGGCTGGATGGGGCTTGGAGCAACCAGGTCTGGTAGGAGGTGTCCCTGCCCAGGGCAGGGGGTTGGAACTGGATGATCTTTAAGGTCTTTTCCAACCCAAACCATTCTACAATTCAATGATTCCTCCTCCTTCACTAGCAGCACTGCAGAGCAAAAATTTTTTATATTGCTTTGTATTCAATGGTGCTCTCTCCAGAGAAACTTGAAGCTGAAAAAGAAGGTGCCCACCAGCAAGCAAGGCTGCCCTGAGGCTGCTTTGAGCAAATGAGGAAGCTGAGGGAGAACAGACATGGGACAGATGGATTAAGAGCCACTGCCAAGGTATGAAAAAAGCTGAGTTTGTATACAGTGTCGTATCCACATGTGATAATCATCCAGCAGGACAACCCTGCGGTCTGCACTGGAGAAAACCAAGCCTAAGGAAGTTAATTACACATATGCATGAGAATACTAGACACCTTATTTGGTTTCAAATAACTGTTCTGCTGAAAAAAGGTTACTTTTTTCACTGAGTTCACATTGATTTTCTATCACGTAAAAATAATACTAAGCTGTATAAAAGCAGACAATAGCAGAACCATTCAGAACATTACACGGAGAAACACTAAGTTCAAAGACACTCTTCTGCCCCCAGGAGCTTTCTTCAAAGAGATGAAGGCTAGATTTGTAATCTCCCTCACTGTGAGATAACTGTAATTTTAATATAGGAAAATAGAACTTTGTAGAGTGAGGCTGATGGTTGGACTCAATGTTCCCAAGGGTCTCTTCCAACCAAAATGATTCTAACGATTCTAAATCACAAACCTATGCCATCGCACAGCGATTTCTTTACTATGTAATTTTCTACGTAATTATATACTTTTATTATAATCACAGAATGATATGGGGTTAGAAGGTACCTCTGCAGATCACCTAGTCCAACCTTCCTGCCAAAGCAGGTCCACCCAAAGCAGGTTGCACAAGAATGTGTCCAGGAAAGTTTTGAATGTCTCCAGAGACAGAGACTCCATCACCTCTCTGGGCAGCCTCTTCCAGTGCTCTGCCACTCTCACAGGAAAGATGTTCCTCCTTATGTTTAGATGGACCTTCTTAAGTTCCAGTTTGTGCTCGTTCCCTCCTGTCCTGTCCCTGGGCATCACTGAAAAAATTCAGGCCCCATCCTCCTGACACCCACCCTTGAAGTAATTATAGGCATTGATCAGATCCCCCCTCAGTCCTCTCTTCTCCAGCCTAAAAAGACCCAAGTCCCTCAGCCTTTCCTCGTAAGAAAGATGCTGCAGGCCCCTAATAGTCTTTGTGGCCCTCTGCTGACCCCTCTCCAGCAGTTACCTGTCTCATACTCACAAGATGAGTTTCTTTCTCCAGCCCTCAAAATTCATCCCCTCCTATAGCCATACCAATTACTAATATTCTACCAAACCTGGGCTGGGTTGTTGGGTTTTTTTCCTACATGATTCTCTATAACTCATTTGTTGCTTCAATTTCTCTTAATAACCAACATACACACATAGCAGGAATTTACAGACATGTGGTGGGCACACGCACACATCTCCCATCACAACCCAAAGTGTGATCAGATCTCCAAAGATTCACCACATTTTCTCTTGTCTAGATGGAATTTGCTCAAATAACAGACATTTCCATCATGAACTAAACACCAGTACCTAAAGAGCACACACCTGGTGATCCCACTGCAGTTCGGGGTTGGGTTTGGTTATCATGTGTTTTGTGTCTTTGCTTAGTGTTGTTTGGGGAGCCAAGAATTTCTCTGCTGCATTAGCAGAGGTTTACTGGGCTAACAAAAGTCAATATTCAAAACACTTAGCATATTTCAGTGTTTGAACAGTGACTTCTTTGTTGGAGATGTAACAGGTGTTTAAATGGATTCATTAAAAAAAGATAATCTTCAACCTTTTTCCACTAAATTTCCTACATTAAAACATTTACACTGTGAAAATTTCATGTCTTCATAGGATAAGGGGACTTTTTAATCCTTAAACCACCCCTTCCCTTGAACACAAGCAAACAACGTGAAGTTCAAGAACCCCTCAGTTCCAGAAGGGCAGGGAACTGCTGGAGAGAGTCCAGGGCAGGGCTACCAAGATGATGAAGGGAGTGGAGCATCTCCCATAGGAGGAAAGGCTGAGGGAGCTGGGTCTCTTGAGCTTGGAGAAGAGGAGACTGAGGGGTGACCTCATGAATGTTTATAACTATGTAAAGGGTGAGTGTCAGGTGGATGGAGCCAGGCTCTTCTCAGTGACACCCAATGATAGATAGGACAAGGGGCAATTGGTACAAGCTGGAACAGAGGAGGTTTCACTTCAATATGAGGAAAAACTTCTTCCTGGTGAGGGTGAGGGAACACTGGAAGGGGCTGCCCGGGGAGGTTGTGGAGTCTCCTTCTCTGGAGACATCCCAAACCAGCCTGGAGGTGTTCCTGTGTGACCTGCTCTGGGTGTTCCTGCTCCGGCAGGGGGATTGGACTAGATGATCTTTCCATGTCCCTTCCAATCCCTGATATCCTGTGATTCTGTAAAGTTACAGGCAAATGGAGCAGAGGACTCCAAGAAAGGGCAGTAGCTGCTGTAAAACTCTGGTGGTCCTAATTTTAATCTAGGGTTTCTTTCCTTTAAAAGAGAGTTCACAAATTACTGAATTCCCAAGGAAGCAATAACTCTTAAGCCAAAAAGTCATACCAGTCTTAGGCACTTAGTCTGCTATTCAATGTATAAAGTAATAATGTTTTAATAAAGATGACTACGGCTGTTCAAAAGAGTCTAGTGTCATATGAACGGGGGAGGTCTTTAACTGGTGGCAGATAATTGTATATAATATTTCTTCCTAAAACCACACACAGGCATTTCAAATGGCATACACTGCATAATTAGCAGGATACTTTTAAATTCTAGACCTTTAATGATTTAAAATGTAAAATACTGTATTGGGCAGTGTCAAATAGTTCATAATATGTGACCAATTAAATACATAATGACAGCCACTGTTGTCACAACTGGAAAAGCTCTGCTGGCACAGGAACAGTCATACTTCCCATTTAATAAGCATTTCCTCCTAACTATAAACATTTGTTTTGGCCATATTCAAAACAAATAAAGACTTCATGACCATAATTATGAAAAGAGGGGACTGTACATTTCAATAAAACTTAAGTCTTTAGAGTATCTATATGTTGTCAAAATTTAAGGACTTGATTCTTTAAGAGGGCAGAAAGCGGATGTCACGATCTGCTGGAATTATACTATAAATCTCTTGGTACTAAGACAGATGTTGGATGTTTTTCAAAATATACTGACTGGAGACAGGATCCAGGATATGCAGGCATACAATGAGACTACTAATGAACCTTAGACTGCTATTCATCATAAACTCGATTCTGGAAAATGTTTTGCCTTCTCCCAAAGGCTTAACTCAAATATATTTCAAGCAAAATGAGCTTGTACTGAATGAAGAAAAAAAAAACAGAAAAGAAAAACACAACATTACTAAAATTCATTTTTTTTTCTTCTATGTACATGACTTTATTCTATTCTATAAAGGTAGGTGGGGATAGAAAGACGGTTGGCTGGAGGAGACACAGCATTTCCCACGCTTCCTTATCCCATCTCCCACAACAGAGCCCTGTAACGCTACTTGTGCCACAGTGATTTACCCTTCTCTGCACCGAAAAGGGCACGTCTCCTCTGTTACACATCACCTGTGTGGGTAACTGGGTACAGCAAGCCCAACAGTTATTAACTGGTCTATACATAATGGCTAAGTAATAGCTTCCTTTGAGCAATTAAGTACAACAAGCAGAGGAAAGCAGAAGGATGGTCGCAAGCCCACACGGCAGCCACCCAGTAGAAAACAGCGCCAAATCCTACACACTGCACAATACCTTTATTACACTTTGAGTAGTCCCTTTTTATTAATGAGGAACAGCCTTGTCAGCTCCAGAAATGAGAGAATAATTTATTCCACCTTTTTCTTTCCATTTGGAAGGCAGCTACAGTCTCTTTTTATTTCTAAGATGAATCTTTTCTCCGTTTCCCCCCTTTAATGTGACACCATTAAAAATATGGCTTACAGGGGCGTTATAACCTCACAGTCTGTACGATGTGATGTCAAATGGTGAGCCCTGGGAATGAAGCCAAGTCCCAGTGGAGCTCATGGATGTCAAACTCACCAAGCATACCTTAGTTTGGCCTCAGGTAATGCACTCATTGGGTTACCCTGAATTTAAATGGAGGCATTTTCTTCTGGGAAAGCAGGAAAGTCTGACATGCAAACTCACCAAGTGACAATGACATTTCTAGACAAGAAGACAGCTTAGTCTTTTCACCCAGCTGGACTGTGCTTACTGTAGATCAAGAAATGAAAGACAATGGTAGAAACATGGGTTTTGGCCATGTTCAGCCATGGTTTGTGGTCTTCACATACCAGTAACCTCTTTACACAGCCAAATGCAAAGACCCCATATTGCTGTAGCAGTAGCTGTAACATAGACAAGGTTACTGCACAGATCTTCATCACCATCATAAGAAATAATCTTATTATTACAGACAGATTTACCCACAACTTTGTAGCATTGGCATCTGCTAAAGACCACTTTCCAAAGCCAAATTTCAAGGGAGACTATTTACACTCCCCTGAGAGAAAAAAGAGAGGGTAGAAAAAACCCAACAACAAACCAATTAAAACAAAGCAGCTGGAGATATTTCCTACACAGTCTAATGTGTTTGTCCTCCTAACAAGCACCAACACTTTTATAATGGTCTGAGTGTCAGAGATAAATTTTTGTTAATATTAAGCTCAAAAGACTCCACTGAGCAGCAGCTGAACAGCAGGGACTGATTCTACCACTCTCTCCCAGCAGCCAATAGCAAAGGATGGTTAAATACCAGAAAGAATCAAGTTGTCTTGGTTTGTACTGCATTGGCCAGTGACAAGAAAACAGATGCTCTCCCCCACCTCTTACTCCAAGGAAAGGAAGAAAAAAGGCAAAGAGATTTATGAGTTCAGAAAAAACTAAGCTACTTTAACAAAATACTAATAAAATAAAAAAGAAACAATGAAATAGATACAATATATACAAAACCATACCAAGCTCCCAAGGAGGTGTCATCAGCAGGCACTGGGAAAGTTCCAGATTGGTATAAGTGACCAGAACACTCTGATAAGGATCAACAGTAGGCAAACTGACAGGGTCTTCCTCACACATCAGTCACCAAAGAAGAGGGCCACTAAAGAAAAACCCTTTAAGAGGAGCCAACCAGGCCCTTTGATCCCTCGACTTTTATACTGAGCATGGCAGATGAGCTGGAACACCCTATTGGTCAGTTTGGGTCACCTGACCTGTTCATTACTAGAATAATAGAAAGGTTAGAGTAGGAAGGGACCTTCAAGACCATCCAGTTCCAACCCCCCTGCCGTGAGCAGGGACACCTCCCACCAGACCAGGTTGCTCCAAGCCTTATCCAGCCTGGCCTTGAACACTCCCAGGCATGGGGCTTCCACAACTTCTTTCTCCTCCCCACAGGTGCAACCCCTCCATGGGGTAAACCACCCCAGGTTGGCTGAGCCTGGTTGCTACAGCAACAAAGACAAGCAAGAGCATCTCTCACTCAATGGAAAGTTGGCTCAGGTCCCCTCCCCACCCCCCAAACCAGGACACCAGGTTAGCTCCAAACATCAGGGGATGTTCCATGAGCCACACCTAGACAACAATTATTTCATTTTTTGAGCAGTACTCAGTGATGTTACAGTGGCAGCCCTGAAAATATACTGTGAAGTCTAAAACATGAAAAAGTAAACACAGTTGCTCAGCACAACCATGGTGAAAAAGCCATTCCTGAACATTTTGAGACTATTATCCAGACCAGTGCTGCATCTCACATTTCTACACTATTGTAGTGTAGAAAACATCCTCACAGTTGTCATTTACACTTTGGTTACTCTTTTCCTCCACGGATGCTATTTTCCATCTTTTGCTCTCTTTCAGCATAAAATATTTGTATGAGAACCATCCATAACCTATATATTCCTATCTATACTTTTCAGCAAATATTTCCTCAGTGAAAACACACATAGATTCATAGAATCACTTTGGTGGGAAGAGACCCTTGGGATCATCGAGTCCAACCATCAGCCCCACTCTACAAAGTTATCCCCTACACCAGATCCCTCAACACCACATCTAATCAATTCTGAAACACATTCAGGGATGGGGACTCCACCACTTCCCTGGGCAGCCCATTCCAGGCTCTGACCACTCTTTCTGGGACAATTTTTTTTCCTAGTGTCAAGCCTCAAAAGAACCGAGCAAGGCAGGTGTATTATATGCTTAAAAAAAATAAATTAAAAATAGAGAAAAGGGTTCACCCATGTAACTTCACCATTTTCTATGTCTCAGTGTAACTCATGAAGAAACACCCTTGTGTCTCGACAGCAGGGTGTATAGAGTATTTGTCACACACCAGTGGTGGGGCATGGACCTTAACACACATCCTGTACATTGAGAAAAGTACTCCACATAAAACAGTCAGTGCTCGGGTCAATCTTCTGCGCTTTGGGAATTCTGATCTCTCTGCTGAGATCCTCCTTTTTTGGGAAATTGTTGCTGCTACAAACTTGCTCTGAAGGAGAAGGTGAGAGAAAAGCGATCCAAAGCGGCCATAGTATTTCAGTAAAATAAGCAACCTTGTTGATGTTTTCCATTTTAGCTGAGAGCAACAGGACAGCCCAGCCTAGAAGGAATTTTAATATGACCAGGCTTAAGCAGTGGTGGCTCCAGTTAAATCCTTGCAGACCAAGGGGCCAGGTAACGAGTGCCGCACAGACACGGAAAGGAAACCTTGGAAACCATCCACAGCCAAAACTCACAAACTGAGGCTCTTCCTTTGAACAACAGCTTAAATTATTACCCACGAAGGAAAACAAACTCTACTGTATTTTCTCCCTCTCCCTACCCAGGGGATGGTTCAACTGGAAGAAGACAAAGTCTGCAGGAAGAATAGTGGCAACTAATAATGGCAATGAAGTTCCAAACTCCAAAAAGGGGAAACGTCTATTTTCATAGGATAAACGGGTGATTTCCAGTGGGGTTTATCAGCTGTATTGGGTTTCTTTTTCTTTTTCCTTTTCTTTTTCTTTTCTTTTTTTCTCTTTTCTTTTCTTTTCTTTTCTTTTCTTTTCTTTTCTTTTCTTTTCTTTTCTTTTCTTTTCTTTTCTTTTCTTTTCTTTTCTTTTCTTTTCTTTTTTCTTTTCTTTTCTTTTCTTTTTTCTCTTTTCCTTTCCTTTCCTTTCCTTTCCTTTCCTTTCCTTTCCTTTCCTT
>VZTM01020717.1:77187-89420 GCA_013400555.1 Jacana jacana
GTGGCCTCACCAGTGCTGAGCACAGGGGGACAATCACCTCCCTACTGCTGCTGGTCACACTATTCTTTATGCAAGCCAGGATGCCATTGGCCTTCTTGGCCACCTGGGCACACTGCTGGCTCATGTTCAGCCTCCTGTCGACCAGCACCCCCAGGTCCTTTTCTGCCAGGCAGCTCCAGCCACACTGCCCCAAGCCTGTAGCCATCCATGGGGTTGGTGTGGCCCAAGTGCAGGACCTGGCACTTGGCCTCATTGAAGGCCATGCCATTAACATTGGCCCATCTATCCAGTCGATCCAAGTCATGTTATCATCATGCTATGGGGTTTGCTTCATGCCTAAAATAAAATAAACTACGAAGGAGGAGAGGGGAACTGCTTGGAAGCAACACACTGCCCTTCAGGCACAGGCTCCTGGAAGAATTTTACCAGTACAGTGAGAATCTTTCGCTGGGGGTAAAAAGGAGTGAGCAGAGGTTTTTCTAACTGCCTGAGAGCCGCACCAATATTCTCCCCTGTCATCAGCTGTTGCCTCCATGAGTGTGGAGGATAGATAAACCTTAAACCAGATTACCTCACTAATTAATAAAGAACAAAATAATAATAAGCAATGCAAGTTTTGCATGGTTTCTTCAACAGGATCCTCTGGGGTGAGCTCTGCCTTATGTTATACTACTGCAAGAAACTATTTCTGTTCACTATAGCCATAACTTCTCAACATTTTTAACCTTTTTTACTCCTTTAAGCTGCTGGAGATTTAACCTAATATACAAGAGGACAAGGATGTGACTGTGGTTTAAGGGGTCTGCACGTGCTCCACGGGTTTAAGACACACTTTATAAAGTAGGAAATTAGATTCTTCATCTAGTGTCTTTTTTATCATTTAAAAAAGTAACACTTCTCCCTGTCATTCTTCTCTTTTTTTAATTGGAGTTGACTTGCAAGTCAACCACTGCCAAAAACTCAGAGAGAAGTTACTACAGGGAAAAGAAAGAAACCCTGGCCGTTATATGATGCTGAACAAATATTAGCCACAGCCACATATCATTCAGAAGTATTTGCTAATAAAATATTTCTGAAATTATTACTTTAACTTTGTACTGTGTTTCCAAGTCTTTTCCAGAAAACTATTTCAGCACATGCCTAACTTAAAGCACATGAGAAATCCCACTGATTTCGATGGGCTTAATCACATCCCTTAAGACCCACACATTCTTCAGCACACTCCTGCATCTGGAGTTTTTAGAATAATCAAATGAGAATAATCCAAATTTTATGTTCAGCATAATCCACATTTTTCACGTGACAATGTAGACACGGCCGTTTAATAGACACGAAAGCACAAGGCCTTCAGCCTTACAAATTGAAAAGGCTGGAGGATATTGATCTGCTGTCACCCTGTGAAATATTTTATGTGCATTATAGAATGCTGACCCCTTTTTATTGAAGAAGAAAGTGTTTCTGGACATGTTAACATCACCTGGACACTGTCAAAATCAGAATCCTAAGCTGATGTACAATGACTGTCCTAAGGAAATTATTGTATTTTCATTTTGCATGCACAGACAGGACTGACATGAACACCCTTGGAACTTTTGGGAGCAATTCTTAGTCAAAATACCACATTATAACCAATTAAAAATATAGAATTTATAAGTTTGGTGCTTTAAATGCTTGAACAGGTATATCTTACCAGCAAAACCCACCTGCAGGGCTTGAAAAGTGCCTGTCAGATTTGATGATTTAATATGAAGAAGTGCCATTTATAAGGAGAGACAATACCTTTTATTAAACTGGCTCATATGTTCCAAATCTTAGGCATAGAGGCATATATACAAACCTTTTCTTGGCTTAATAAGCCCTGGTTGAAGCTCCAAAGAAGGTCTAAATCAGCCCAGTTTCAAAGAAGGTCTAAATCAGCCCAGTTTTCAGGCCCTGAAAAGATTCTGTACATGCAAGTTTTTTTTCAATTTTTGTTTTTCTAGTGGTGTTATCTGTTATAATATAATAGAAATCTCCTCTGGTATCCCTACAGCATCAGAGCTATAACATCGCTATTAATACAGAATTCCAGGAACCCTAGAGCCCTCTGTGGAGAAGACGGTATCTACCTTGAAGGGAATTCACGTTGTTTATGGAAGTAGCAATTTTCCTAAGATGTTTTATCCCTAAAATTCCAGTCTGGGGCCTCTCTGGAGCCAGGAATACCAGTCATAACATTCTACGTAGTAGCTACATGTCAGTCCTTGTCAGTGCCCCAAGGACGGCATGCGACAACAGGATATATTTCTTTTATTGGTTCCCCTTGTTATTAAGCACAGCAGATACATTGCCTTTCCATTTAAACCTCTGATACTGACTTAAAAACCTCTTCCAGGAGACAACTGGAGACCTGAACCAGAGAAGACATGACAAGGACGATGACAGGAACCTTCTTGTTCGTTTGCCAACCCTCTTCACACCCCGTCTTGCAAGGTTACTAACTGTGAACATTTTTCTGTGGCATTCTCTTGTAAATTTTTTGGAAGAGATTGTCTATTTAGCTCTTAAAGAACTTTTTCATTACATGTGCATTGACAACAAACATTTCTATCTTTGGCTGATGCCCCAATCTGGATTTCTCCAATCATGTGTAATTCGCACCAAAAACAAATCAGCTCAAGTCGATTCCCCCTGACAAAAATCATAGTATCATAGAATGGATAGAGTTGGAAGGGACCTTAAAGATCGTCAAGTTCCAATCCCCCTGCCCTGGGCAGGGACACCTCCCACTAGAGGAGGTTGGTCCAAGCCCCATCCAGCCTGGCCTACTTCCCAGGTTTGTCCTATTCGCCCTGTCCCATCTGGTAAATGGGAAAAATAAAACATAGACGCAACCACGTTTGGAAGAAGCACCTTCAAATTTATCACTGGTGGATTATGGTATAGAATTAACAGAACATTGAGGTGGCAGAGGGCAAAATAATTAGGAAAACTGTATTTAGGTGTTAGGCCATATGCAAAGGAGAAGAAGAACAGGGAGAGAGGAACAGATACACAAATCTACAGGGATGTATCTACCTCAAATTTGTGGGAATGTGAAGGACTCTGCCCTGTCAATTCCCTGTGCTTTCCTGTGAGGTTACAGACAATGAATTATGGTATACTTTATTCTTGATCCTCTGTAATTCAAAGTGGGTGATAAGCTTGCATCATCTGCAGCAAGCCATCGCTGTGCCAATTTCTGTGTTGACAGAAAGAGGCTAATAAAATGCCTAAGCAACTCTCAAAACTGCTCCAAAATATACCTTGGAAAAGATACACAGATTTTCTTCAACTGACTGCAAGTTACGGCATTTCTCTTCAATGACTGTTTTTAGCCAAAAGCAAATAGTCATTCATTAAAGCAACCATTTTTTGCTTGCTAAACCCGTTACTTCTTCAGAAGGTATTCACTTACTGATTAATACACTTCATATTCGGGAAATATTGAAATATTTGTGCATACTGCCAGCATTTCATGACCAGAAGCCAGCCCAGGTGCCTTCTAGAGGTCTCTTTCAAACAACAGCGCTAATTTGACGAGACAAATTGCCTGTAGTATTCCGAGCCCTAAAAATACTGGTAAAGAATATCAGTAATATAAGAAAAACAGAGATAACAACATGCTACTCTGCAATAAGGAACAGTCTTCTAAAGGATGACCAGCGTCAAAAACCTGGGTTTAAAGAGTTTAAGGTGTTTTTTCATTTCATTGAAAGGAGCTTTGGCCAAAGCCCAGCCCAGCAGCTCCCTGGGATGAGGGGGCTGCAGGCACTGGGTACCAGCGACAACCGAAAAATCTGGGAGGGGATTCACAGCCCACACCTCCACGCTTTCAACACGACACAAAACACCCTCCCCCAAAAGTTTTTTTGGGGGGATAAACGGGCATAAAGGCAAGGAAGGGATAGGATAGTCTGTCTAATCTGATGGGGAAAGTAAAAAAACTAAATCGCCGACTTACCCAGGGCACAATGGGGGCGATTGTCCGACCGTCACACAAATGAAAACCTGTTCATTCAGGTTAAGCCTCACATCTGCCAGTGCCCTGTCCCAGGGCACCACGATCTATTGTTTAATTCCAGGTTAAGATGGAGTAATCTAAATATGCGCGCTGTTATATAAAAGGGCCAGGGGGATGAAATTACACCAGTTTCTAATAAGGCCCTTTGAAACCCTAAACCAGCAAGTTAGCAGCCAAATTATTTTTCTTCCACGAGTACAGATTGAACAGCAAATAATGACTAAGAGAAAATAAAATAAAGAGTGTAAAACTGCTGTACTTTTCAAAATCCTATGTTTGCTTGCGACACGGAGGCACAACAGAGGGCTATTTAGGTGCCAGGCATTTATCATTTAATTAACCACCTCCAAGATCAGTCTTAAAAAAATCCTTTGCCTCCCCGTTGCTGGATTCTTCAGAAATCCACAATCTGTGAAGTTTCCTTCTCTCCCATTTCAAACCACAATAGAAAAGCTTTTAACGTGCGTCCTTTGATAAAGGATTTTCTAGTTAGAATTTAGTAAAAAATTCCCCTTATTAATTCTGAACGATAGCAATAATAGTAATATACAAATTTAATGTGTTTTGTTTCATCTTCTATTTTTGTTTTATTTAGTGTGCATAAAATCCAGAGCAATCACAGGTATTAAAAACTGTATTTTCACCTGCCAACCTCTGTCCCTACAAAACCAATTTATGTGGCTTTAAGCATTCTTTTGCCTACTTTGATAAGCAGTCACCTGCACACAGTGACAGACGTGACACTAGACTACAAAAGGGGCCATTTGGTTATATTTTTCTGTGTGTCTGAAATACAGGTACTGCTATTTCATTATTATTATTACTACTAGTAGTAGTATTAATAATTTATTTTCCTTCTTTCTTTCAGAATGCTCATAAACATAACTCCTCCCTCTGAGTGATGTATTCCGCACCCAAACCAGGAAAGGAAAAAGAGAATTGTGAGCTCTTTAGGACACTCAGACCCACACGATGCCCAGAGGGTGCAGTACCACTGCAGAGCCCCAGCCCTCTATGTGCTGGCCATGGGGACTCCCTGGATCTCAGCCACACCTCATGGATCATCTTCCCACTGCTCTTTAGAGAACAGCTATTTATTTACCTACACCACTGCTTGTAAAGACAGGAAAATCAAAGTATAATAAAGTCCACTCTCATAGAGTGCACTGTCAGCAAGTTTGCTGATGACACCAAACTGGGAGGAGTGGCTGACACACCAAAAGGCTGGGCTGCCATTCAGCAAGACCTGGACAGGCTGCAGCCTTGGGCGGGGAGTGTTGAGTGTTGCGTCTTGCATCTGGGCAAGAAAAACCCCAGGTACCAGTATAGGTTGGGAACTAACCTGTTGGAGAGCAGCGTAGGGGAAAGGGACCTGGGGGTCCTGGTAGGCAGCACAATGACCACGAGCAAGCACTGTGCCCTCATGGCCAAGAAAGCCAATGGCATCCTGGGGTGTATTAGAAGGGGGGTCGTTAGTAGGGCGAGAGAGGATCTCCTCCCCCTCTACTCTGTCCTGGGGAGACCCCATCCGGAATATTGTGTCCAGTGCTGGGCCCCTCAGTTCCAGAAAGACAGGGAACTGCTGGAGAGAGTCCACGGCAGGGCTACCAAGATGATGAAGGCAGTGGAGCATCTCCCATAGGAGGAAAGGCTGAGGGAGACGGGACTCTCAAGCTTGGAGAGTAGGAGACTGAGGGATGACCTTATTAATGTTGATAAATATATAAAGGGNTGTTGAGTCTTGCAACCCCAGGTACCAGTATGGGTTGGGAACTAACCTGTTGGAGAGCAGCGTAGGGGAAAGGGACCTGGGGGTTCTGGTAGGCAGCACGATGACCATGAGCAAGCATTGTGCCCTCATGGCCAAGAAGGCCAATGGCATCCTGGGGTGTATTAGAAGTGGGGTGGTTAGTAGGGCGAGAGAGGTTCTCCTCCCCCTCTACTCTGCCCTGGTGAGATCCCATCTGGAATATGGTGTCCAATGCTGGGCCCATCAGTTCAAGAAGGACAGGGAACTGCTGGAGAGAGTCCAGGGCAGGGCAACCAAGATGATTCCAATTCCTGATCACTGTACAACCCAGATTAAGTCAAGATTCTCCCACCTCTACCACAGGGGACCAGGAGCGAGAAGGCAAAGGAGAGCAAGCAGGACAGATTTCTCAGTACAGAGGATCTATGGTATGACAGGCAAGGATTAAAAGAATGTAGCAAGGGCCAAGAATTTCCCACAAATAAAAGTAGGGAAAATAAATAAGTTAGTGACATAGTGCAATAAATGATGTATATATTACATCTAATCAAGCTGGCATCTCAGAAAACACTGCAGCTGCTCAGTTCAGTCAAATGCAGTTCTTTAGAGGCTCTGAGAACAGGGGTGCCCTCAGGTTTCCAAAGCAGCGTGTGGTCGTGCAGCCCCTGCTCTGAGACCAAAGTGGAAGAGTTTATTTCTTATAAGGCAAGAGGGATGCTGTGGAACTGCTCCTGACTATGATTGTATCAGTTTCACCTGACTGTGACATAGTTTAAAGACAGGAATCGTAGATCATTTCTTATCAGTGTATTTTAGAAGAGCAGATGAGAGAGTAAACAAGAAAACTCAAGTTGGAACTTGAGGATCTCTGACTTCTGGAGAAGACTGCCACAATAAAAACTACACTACAGTCCATCACACTTGAGTTGGATGACCTACTTGCAGAAATTAGAATTATTTCTTTTCTTTTAGTATAAAGCTAAGAAATTAACCCCATTAACTAACCCAAGTAAATGTGCCTGACCTCTTTTCCTGATGATGAAAGGCTCCTAGACCTTAGACAGGGAGCTGAACTCAATAAAGGAATCTCTGTACTGAGAAAACCCAACTGTCCATCAAAGGTACCCTCCTCCAGTAAGCACCTTCCAGCCCAGCTTGGCTGGAGGGACAGGCAGTCTTTCAAGTCACCGAGGACTAGCATATTTGGGGCAAGGTGCCAGCAGGAGTTTGAGCACAGGTCTGGCATTCACGCCTATTCCCACAATCCCACAAGGCTCCTTGAATTTCCGTGATCTAAACCTCAGGCACCCAGTTCCCAGCGAGGAATCCTGAAAGCAGAATGAAATACCTTGGGCACCTTGGGCTCCTTGGACATGCCAAGAACCAGAAATCCTGCAGGATGAGCAGAAACACCAGGGCAGCAGCAGGAGAAGGATTGTAAGATATACATCTGATACTTTCCTAGAGCTTAAACCACCAAATCCATAGCTGGAGAATGCCTCCCCCTACCTGAGGTCTCTAGCCCACAGCCATGCCTGGCAGCTTTTATTGAATTAAGCCAGAAACACTATTTTAAAAAAAAACAAAACTTGGCTGTGAGGGGAGTTTAACTATGGTATAATAATGGAAAGGCATTTGAGGTTGGGAAACCAAGGTTTGGTATCTGACCTCAGCAGATGGGCTTTCCACCACTATTCCTTCTCTCAGGACAGTGCCCAGCACCTGAGAGAGATCTTAGTCTAGGTGCACACCTGGATGAAGGGAGTGATGAAAGGGGACTCTGCCCATCCATCAGCTTTAAGTTCTGCCATTGCTCAGCAAAGAGTTAGAGGGATAAACCCTTCGATGGCAGTTTTCTGTGACACTAACGAGAGCCTAAGGACAGGAAAACCTACCTCCACATGCACCATGGCACGGATCTCACCTTGATTTGTAATTGGCGAGACTGTTTTCCCATATGAACATAAAGCTTTGTACTAACTATGAATAAAATGATAGAAATTGGACTACAATAAGGTAGCAAAATGGCTGCTGAGGTGTGCATTCACCAGGGGTGAAAAACACTACTATGAAAACCCGTTTGTGCCCTAAGCTGAACTGGCCCATCTACCTCCTATTAATAATAACAGTACTAAGCATCCTGCACAGAATAATTGTTTCACAGGCTATGAGAGAAGAACTTGTGCTTCACCTTTTATGACCTTTATAAAACTTTATTAAATGATGCAGCCATGTAGCTTTTACGTGCTCTAACATTTTGCTTGGGAACGGGTCTAAATGCGTAAATTCATCCAGCTGTCCCAGATAATGCCACCACGGTGACTTAAGGCACTGCTAAGACTTTCAAGTTCTGCACCGTTTTCAATCAGCCATAAAACTCTAGTCCAAGATAAAGTCTCAGACAGGAGCTATGCAGTCAGGAGCAAAGTGCTCCTTATTAAAGTAAATTACTGACATTTTAAAAACACATGAAAGCTCTTCTCAGTTTCTTGCAATTGTGTTACCTATAAAAGTCTCTGCTATGAAAAAAAAAATATACATTAAAACTAGTTTATTACATGGATAACCTCTTTCAGCATGTCAGAAACAGAAATATGAAATCCCTTTATTGATCTTTAGTACCCTGAGCCTGAGCTGAGACTCGTGGGGATCATGGTACTCATGAAATCACTAGAAATTAAGATGCTGAAAACAAAGCCGGTGCTTTGGGTGGACAAGCCCAGCCAACTCCTGATTTGATCAGAGCACGCTCTCTCCTCAGAACTGCAGCCTGGCAGTAAGGAAGTCTGGAGATCACATCCTTAAAGGAAAGGAAAAATTGGAAAGGGAGAAGGGGAAGAAACATCCACCCTGTTTTTCCCAGCTAATTCATCAATGACAAGGGGAAATATCCCCCCGGAGAAGAGGAGAAACACTGCCAAGTCTCACGGTCTAAGAGAGTCCTGAAACAACTGACGTACGTCATCTCCATCATTTTGACCAGCTGAAAGCCTCTTGGTTTTTTTCTTTGCATTTTTTTTTGTAACTCCTGCTTTGGCAAAACTGACAAGACCACTATGGATCTTCACTTTGACACAATTATGTGAACAGGATATTTCTCTTCCAGTGTACCTCAAGTATACCCATCAGCCCAACAGTTCTAGTTCTGCAAAATCCTACGCAGCTACGATCTTTTACCTTCAACAGGTAAAAAAAAAGATTAAAACCACTCACTTCATGTATGAACTGAAAGGAGGTTTGAACCTGAAAGCTCAGAACTTTTCCCCAGACCTTCCTACAGTTCTCAAACCTGAAGTCAAACCCCTTCAAACACGACTTGGGCGGAGCTGAATTTATTCCGTTCAGTTTAGCAACGTTTGTACTTACTGACTGTTCACTTAGATCCTGGGAGTCTTCCATGGAGGTTTATTCACCTTTCTTTCCCCCACAGGCAGAAATTATCTTCCCTTCAATTAACAGCTCCGTAGTCTAAGTAAAGAGAAGAGAAAGAGTTGAACATGTTATTCTGCAGTCCTCACTTCTCGGGCAAAACTGCACTAAACAAACACCCTTTAAGTGAGGCTGTGGTTTCACTAAAACCTGCAGCAAAACTTTCATTGACTTCTATGAAACCTAATTTCATAAAAAACACTTCAACCCCTCCGGCAGCATTTTGGGAAGCTACCTAAAATACAGCAACAGAACCAGAAACACGCTGGAATAATAATTCTTCAAGTTCCTGCAGGAAAAAAACAGTTATGGAAACAGACTGATTAAAAAGTTAAAAATGTTTAATACAAGCAGCTGTTTAAGTTGACAACAAAAGATCACCCTTGGGAGAACATATTAGAAAGGCAATTATGGAACACTGAACAAAACGGCTTGATACACATTTAATGATAACCTCTTAAGTCATTAAGTGTCTGGCAGAAAAAGGTTATTATGCAATTATCAGCATGAAGTTCCCTCTCTCAGGTCCATTAAATTCCTGTAGGATTAAATAAAATACACAAAGCGGTTCATAATAAGCAACTCCCTACAAAGTGCTAAATGACAGACCCTATCCTAATTATCTGCTATGTCTATGCCTTCTCTCATAGGGTGAATCACTCTCATCAAATATTGAGATCTTCCATAGGAAAATTCTATTTTCTAAGCAGTTCTGCAGACTAATGATTACGGTAACCTTAACTATAAAGCCAGACAATTACATTACAATCTCCATTCCCAGAAAGGATCCACGTTGGGAGTTATGCAAATTGGCACCATTAAGAACAAAGCAAGCGCCAGGATTATTTCATACACACAATAAGCATAATAATATTAATCGAAGCTAGTGTCACATTCAAAAGAAAAAAAACAAACAAAACAAAACAAACAAAAAAAGCCACAATCACAGTATGTAAACACATAAATTAAAGAAAACTTAACAACCTGGATTTGATTATCATCATTGCCTGGATTTGTTTACCAACAAGGCACCCAAGAAGCCATTACTCAGGAGTATGCCCAATAACATAAACATATATGAATCTTTTCATTTCTGACCAGCAAATACTTATACCTTGTGCTACCTCCAACCTGCATAAACATAACTGTTATTTACCAAGGTTAAAAACAATATAGAGCTCCATCAGCAGAACATGTGAAAGGAACTGGAGCCACAAGCCATTGCACCCACGTGACCCCATCCACCACATTAGGTTGCCCTGTGACCACCTCCTCTCTTGGTCTGAAGAGCCACTTACTTGCCATCCCTCCATTTACTTCCCAAAACGTAATTCCCCAAATTTCCTCTGCATTAGGTATTTCCTAGAAAACGTGCATTTGTGTGTTTACAGCCCGAGCCTACTTTCTTTCCAGTCTCACCTTTATTTGCCCTTATTCCGGCCACCAGCTCACGCCCTCCTGTTTTCCTTCCCTCTCCTCTGAAGTTTCAAGAAAGCTTTTCATTGTGCATTTCAACTAATTTTTGCCCTGTGGTTGCAAAAGGAAAAGACCAACAGCAAGCAAATCGTGTTGCGTGTATTTCACCTTACCAGAAAGGTGAAAAGAATTCCTGTTTTAACTCTCAAGTTCAGAGGGATCCAATCCATTGATGTCTTCACCCATGATCCCTTCACCAAAACAGTAACCACCTCCTGCAGTATCTTCGGTCAATGTGGATCCCATACCCTTGTGTTTGTAAAAAACTTCTGCAGTCTTTGTCCAATGGAGACAAAGAGGGAATAGAAATGCTTCTTTAAAACACCCACTACAGGCAAATCATAGAAACATTTTGGTTGGAAGAGACCCTGGGGATCGTTGAGTCCAACCATCAGCCCCACTCTGCAAAGTTCTCCCCCAAATTTCAGACAGGAGCAAGAGGAAGCAGAGAGAGAAAGCAACTCTAGATGGCATTTCCTGCAGCAGCCCCAGCCAAGGGCAGCAATTCCAAACATAAAGGTGAATTTTCACAACCAACCCTAAAATATTCCATGCATAATTTAAACATAGAATCTGCTTCAATTTAATTAAGAGTCTGAAGAGTGGGAGTATTATTGTGTTACTAAGATTGCCTGTGGGAAGAAAGAGTCAAGCCCTCAATAGTAAAATACAAGTTATGCAACTAATTGTTTGACTAGTTTCTAAGTCTCAGGACTAACAGTCACTACCTGGCTTGCATTCAAACATTAAATGCTCTAATTCTGTCTGACAGTCACTGAGGATGACAGATACATCACTTCCTGTGGGAAACTCAACTACACATCAACTATGGAGCCTATCCTTAACAGACAGACAGACCCATATCCACAGTTCTTTCTGTACTGGTCTTCATCTTAACCAAAGCACACAGAAATCAATAGATGACACATTTTTCCCTAAAAAAATGAATACTTTAAATACGGCCTGACCACATTAAGTCCAACATGAGTTCTGCTCCTAAGAACTGCCTCTGACTCACCCACACATATGCATGTCACATCCCAAAATTCAGAGGGATGTTTCAACTGCAACGCACCACTGGACACGCCACTTGTATTAGTGCCCTTCTGAAAAAGACTGACCTCCATGATTTTTTGAACTTACTTTACTCAGCTGCAAGACTCTAAGCTCTGCAGAAACACACCAAATAAGTATCTCCTTTGTGAGAACATGCTACACTAGAAGAGTTTCCAGGGTTCTGCTGTTCATCTTCCCACTGCTGCTGGAAATCATAGAATCATAGAACACTTTTGGTTGGAAGAGACCCTTGGGATCATCCAGTCCAACCATCAGCCCTACTCTACAAAGTTCTCCCCTACAACAGATCCCTCAACAAAACATCTAATCAACTCTGAAACACAGTCAAGGATGGTGACCCCACCACCTCCCTGGGCAGCCCATTCCAGGCTCTGACCACTCTTTCTGGGAAGAATTCTGTCCTAATGTCAAGCTTAAATCTACCCTGCTGCAGCTTGAAGCCATTCCCTCTTGTTCTAT
>VZTM01020717.1:89449-103922 GCA_013400555.1 Jacana jacana
TGTCGACCAGCACCCCCAGGTCCTTTTCTGCCAGGCAGCTCCAGCCACACTGCCCCAAGCCTGTAGCCATCCATGGGGTTGTTGTGGCCCAAGTGCAGGACCTGGCACTTGGCCTTGTTGAAGCCCATGCCATTAACATCGGCCCATCGATTCAATCTATACAAATCTCTCTGCAGAGCTTGCCTTCCAGAATTTATATTTTATCAGCATTCTACCCTACCAACAGCTAGATCCACATTTTGAGCCCAATTAAAGTGGCTGATTATAACCAACTGCTAACACAATGGTTTTTATACTGGCAGTTATGCCAACTGCACTTAGACCAAATCCTTTAGGGTTTAGTTTTATAAATTTGTAAAAGAGGAGAAAAACCATTAGAGAAGTCGGAGATTTAAATAAGACCAACATTACTCCCTAATAAAGATATAAAATTAAAGGATAATAGTAACCTCGTGCTGTTTTATGAGGCAATAATCCAGTTACCAATTCAACCTTGTAGTTTATCCCATCAAGAGAACCAGATTAAAAACAGAGGAAGGGAGGGCACTCTTATCCCTATTATATTGCAAGTGTTTCTAACCGGGTTTAAATATTTTTAAAACTGTTGTTAAAAGTCTTAAACTCACAGACAAGCCAGAATGAAGAAAAATGCCTGTTTCTGCTCTTGATCCAGCCCTTGCAGATGTGGCTTTAAAACTGATGAAGTGTTTTATGCTCCCAGATAAAAATTTTACCTTTCTAAGAAATGTCTTAATTAGGAGGATTCCTGACTTTCCTCATCAACAAGCACATTTAAATCTAATTTTTTATTTATTTATTTTTATCTGGGGGAATAAAACACTTCATCAAATTTAAACTGCGACTTCCAGGACTCGACCTTGAGGAGAAACATGTGTTTCCTCCCAAAGATACACCCCTAAGTTAAAAAAAAACACAACAACAACAACAACAAAACGAAACCCAAAACCAAAAGCAAACCTCTTGAGGATGGGTTGCACACCCCTTTGTAAAGGACTGAAAATGTAAGAGAGCAAGGACGTGATTTCTCCCCTCGCAATAACTGCTTCAGAAAATTGGGGCTGCAACAAATAAACAACAGACTGGGGCAGCTTCATTTTTTCAGTTTTTCATTTTCTATGGGACATCCATTAGGATCCTGTGCTGCACTTCTCACAGGCTCAGGACAGAATGGGAAGCTTGGGGATCCACAGGTAGAAAAGCGCTTTAAAGCACCCACTTTAAAGCACCCAGTGTTTCAGAGGCTGTTTGAGGCCTTCCAGTCAGCCAGATGGAAAGACGCTGCTCCAAGAAGAATCTATCATCTGGAAGAGGAGTTTGGCCATCAGACAAAATTTTTTCTCCCTTTCACTTCAACCGAAAAACTTAGGAAGAACACAACTCAGCCATTTCCACATCTTTAGACAGAAGAATTATCCATACTGGGTTATCTAGAATCATAGAATTATTTTGGTTGGAAGAGACCCTTGGGATCATCCAGTCCAACCATCTGCCCTACTCTACAAGTTCTCCCCTATACTATATCCCTCAACACCACATCCAATCTACTATATCGTGTATGATAAGAACAGGGAAAGGTGTTTATAACAGGTATTCATAGTTCTGTGCTCATCAAGTTTCATTTCACCTTCTCCCTCCCCTGAAAATTACACATCTATAACTGGGGCATAATTTGTTATTTCCATCTTCCTTCCTGAGCCTGTGAACTTTAAATATGGCAATCAGAAAATGGGAAAACAGAAAGAACTCTTAGCAAATGGTAAACAACTGTATCTTGTTGGATTTAGGTAAAATAATCACAGAATGATGTGGGTTTGGAAGGGACCTCTGGAGATCAGCTAGTCCAATCTTCCTACCAAAGCAGATTTACCCAGAGCAGGTTGCACAAGAACGTGTCCAGGCAGGTTTGGAATGTCTTCAGAGATGGAGACTCCACCACCTCTCTGGGCAGCCTCTTCCAGGGCTCTGCCACCCTCACAGTGAAGAAGTTTCTCCTCATGTTTGATGGACCTTCTTATGTTCAAGTTTGTGCCCATTTCCTCTTGTCCTGTCCCTGGGCACCACTGAAAAAAAACCTGTCCCCATCCTCATGACACCCACCACTGCAGTATTTCTAGGTGTTGATCAGATCCCCCCTTCAGTTTTCTCTTCTCCAGCCTGAAAAGACCCAAGTCCCTCAGCCTTTCTTCATAAGAGAGATGTTCAAAGCCCCTCATCACCCTTGTAGCCCTTCATTGTAGCATTTTTCCCTCTTGCAAAACTGGGTACCAATTTTACAGGTACCCAAATATGGCTAAAACCAACTCCTCTACTCCTCCTACCACTCCCACCCCATACCTGTGCAAAAAATAAGCAGGATTAGCTTTAAGAATTCCAGCAGACAGAATCATAAGCTCAGGAATTCTTCCCCTTATCCCAACATGGCACAATGCGCCGTGAAATCACCGAGATCGAACCCAGAGCTGCGAATCCACCGATGTTCGGGGGCTTCCCAACTGTGAGAGCCCTCTGCCCTCACACTCAGGTAAAGGCCAGCAGCGACACGGATCTCTTCTGACTCATCCCAGATTGATCAATTCACAGATTATTCCAGCCATGAATAAATGAAACAATGGCTGAGGCCATTACTGAATTTTCTGGATTCGTAAACAAATCTCAACTGGAATCCCACTGGGTTCCCCTAAAAATGAAGGGAAGATGATTTGCAAAAAAAAACCCAAAAAACCTAATCACCAGATGAAGTCTTTTCAAATTCATGATTGATCAAATCCCCACAATCTTTACCAAAGTGACAGTTCCCAGGGGATGTGTGTGTGTGTGTGTGTGTGTGTGTAAGTAATGCAAAGATGCCACAGACAGACACATAATCTTGTAGAATTCTAATAAAAATCTCAGTTTTATTTTCCTACTAGCTGGACATTTCACTGTTTTGAACAACTAGCTTTTTTTCAGGGGGAATGATTTTGGGTTTTACCACACGGCATATTTGGTTAATTTCTGAGACATTTTGCTGTTGGGATTTTTTTTTATAGAAAATAGCTGAAGACAAACCAAATAAAACACTTCAGTTCTTCATAAACAAGCCACTGAAAACAGGAAGAAAAAAGGCTATGCTTGCTTAGCCAGAATATTTAAAGAGACACCGTCAACTTGAAAATCTTAACTAATTATTATTTCCTTACCCCCCCCCTCAAAAGACATGTCAAATTTGCCTTTCACACCTAGAAAAAAACACAGCACCTCATAGAATCATAGAATCATTTTGGTTGAAAAAGACCCTTGGGATCATCAAGTCCATCCATCAGCCCCACTCTACAAAGTTCTCCCCTACACCAGAACCCTCAACACCACATCTAATCGACTCTTCAACACAGTCAGGGATGGGGACCCCACCACCTCCCTGGGCAGCCCGTTCCAGGCTCTGACCACTCTTGCTGGGAAGAACTTTTTCCTAATGTCCAGGCTACCTCAAGACACAGAAAATGACATTTGGTGACAATAAAGGCTATTTCTAAAACAGCAACCCTACTTATGGTTTTAGAATTCAGGAGAACCTAAAAATGAGCCCGTCCTCTGGGTAAAAGCCAACAAGGGTTTTACGAGGCTGGATGAATCAACCCAAAGAATCCAGTCACGTGTGACAGTGGAAGTGGTGAGAGTGTAGTATCTACACGCCCCATTGGTTTTAAAAAGCCGTGCTGCAGTTTGAAGAGCATGCTCAGCAGCAGGAGTGTGCAATGACGGGTTCTGAACAAGTTCAGATGTTCTCCAAGGTTCCCAGAAACATCCCCATGCAGGAGGAAGCTCACCCTTCATTTCAGCTATCGGCATCACTACCCACCCCTGGCCGGCAGCTGCCATTCCTCTTCTTGCAAGCGCTTCACATGCAGGTCTTCAATGGAACATTTTGAAATGCCAGAAAGAAATACAAAAAATAAAGCCACCCAAAATTAACCTGGGTGCCTTGGGTCTGGTTTGGTAAGAGAAGTGCAATGAAAGTTGACAGTTGCCCCTAAATACTGCGTTTGAGAACGCGTTCTGTTCTCAAGGAATCACTGCACGAAGTGGAACCAAAAAATGTGAATGCAAAACTGTCCCAGAGTAAGGAACTCCTGCTGGTGTCAGCGTACATAGGAAGGACAAGGACAATTATTACCCATCAAACCCAACACTGCTGCATCATGGCTATCAAGCTAAACTGAAGCCATCAGGACACAATGAACGAAAAGCAGCAAAATCTACAGAACCAGAGAACGGTTTGGGTTGGAAGGGACCTTAAAGATCATCGAGTTCCAACCCTCAGCCGTGAGCAGGGACACCTCCCACCAGACCAGGTTGGTCAAAGATCCATCCAGCCTGGCCTTGAACCCCTCCAGGGATGGGGCAGCCACAGCTTCTCTGGGCAACCTCTTCCAGTGTCTCACCGCCCTCACGACCTATGTTTCACCTTCAGGCAACACAAAGAAAAAGCTAAAATCCATGTTAGAAGTTCTGTGTAGTCTACATTTTATCTGCTGCTGATCCTCACAAGAGCTGTCTGCAACTCATGTGGGCTCCTGGCCCTTCAGCAGTCTCCATACGTAACCGGAACACCATGAAGTTCATTTCTAAGTTCTTTTACTAAGAGTCAGCACTAATTGTGCAAGACAAAGTCATTGTGAAAAGTAGCTTATTCCCAGATTTCAACCATAACAACTGCTTTGACAATGGATCCTTTACCAGGTTTCCTTTCCCCTCAGATATTTATTAGCTGTGACCAAACCAGAGAATCATAGAATCATAGAAACGCAAGGTTGGAAAAGACCTACAAGATCATCTAGTACAACCACACTACACTCTCCTTTGGTACACTAAAACCTCCTCATCCCCTGGAAAACATTTTCCAGTTGAGTAATTACTTCTCTGGTCTTCTATCTGAAGCTTCTCCAATTTTGCAAGCTTCCTTTCTAAAGCTGAAAGAGGGCAGAGCCTTTCCCTAGTAGCTGCATCCACACAGGTAACGTAACTACACCCTGTTTTTCTGGCTCTGGAACCATCCTGATCATTTGTTACGGCCTCTGGTTGTTTTGTTTGGTTTGTTGGGCGTTTTTTAAATAAACCACTGGCTTGTGGTGAAGCACAGTCTGCTTGCTTCCTCCTCGTTTGCTGAACAAGCCAGACTCTGAGCAATCTGTTGTCTTCATTATTTACTCTTCCCTCAGCCTTTGTGGCAGCAGCACATCACAGTGAGATGACAGACATGGGAGAAATTTTGTAAGAAACTGAGGAAGAGGAGGCTGAGGGGAGACCTCATCACTCTCCACAACTGCTTGAAAGGACATTGTAGAGAGGGTGGTGTTGGTCTCTGCTCAAAGGGAATTAGCGACAGAACAAGAGCAAATGGTTGCAAACTGCAGCAGGGTAGGTTAAGACTTAACATTAGGGAAGAATTCTTCCCAGAAAGAGTGGTCAGAGCCTGGAATGGGCTGCCCAGGGAGGTGGTGGAGTCTCCATCCCTGACTGTGTTTCAGAGTTGATTAGATGTGGTGTTGAGGGATCTGTTGTAGGGGAGAACTTCGTAGATTGGGGCTGATGGTTGGACTTGATGATCCCAAGGGTCTTTTCCAACCTGAATGATTCTATGATTCTATGAAGAAAACAACCAATTCTATTAGGTCAGCCACTGACGTAATCAAAGGTATTACATCTTGTACAACTCAGTAATCTTTGTGTCACGGGTCAAACAATGGTTTTTGATTTGATGACTAGCCCCTGAAGAACTCTCTGCAATACCACCCTCTTTAAAGACTCATTAAGAAGTAAGTAATTTTGAAATCAATGCTTTACTCTCCCGTTTAATCCCGTTTCACTCCTGCCAAGTTGATTTGGCATCCTTCAAGTTTGCTGATCAAAAAAGTCACGTCGACTCGAACCCCTTACAGAACTCTGCTGCAGCGCTACACTTATCTCTAGAAATCAAACTTGTACTCAGTCCCATCAGAAACGTTACCGCCTGTTGGGCACGCTCGAGGGCTCATAAGCCCGTGATGTGGTAGAAAACCTAAGTATTTTGGCATTACAGGGAACAACATACAAGAGGCATTTGGAATGTGATAGCATGTAAGTTAATACCTTGTGAGAGTGGAGGAGACTAATCAAAAATAGTGGCCATAAATTGAGCACTTGCCTACAGTGACAGCTAAGCCATGGCCACTTTTGAGAGATTATTCCCTTTCTTCCCCCAGGAATAGTGGCACAAGGATGCAACTCTGGGTTGATAAAAAAGACATGGAGGTGCTAGAGTGGGTCCAAAGAAGGGCAATGGAGCTGGTGAGGGGTCTGGAGCTCAAGTCTTGTGAGGAGAGGCTGAGGGAGCTGGGGGTGTTCAGCCTGGAGAAAAGGAGGCTGAGGGGAGACCTTCTCACTCTCTACAACTCCCTGAAAGGAGGATGTTGCCAGGGGGGGTCGGTCTCTTCTCCCAAGTCACAGGTGATGGGACAAGAGGAAATGGCTTCAAGTGTGCCAGGGGAGGTTCAGATTGGGGATCAGGAACAATTTTTAGCCTGAAAGGGTTACGAAGACTTGGAATGGGCTGCCCAGGGAAGTGGTTGAGGTACCATTCCTGGAGGGATTTAAAAGACAGGCTGACATAATGCTCAGTGACGTGGTTTAGCGATGGTTTTTTATCAGAGTTAGGTAGATGGATGGACTAGATGATCTTTAAGGTCCCTTCCAACCTAAACAATTCTGTGTTCTCCTCCTACACTCTGCCCACCCTGTGAGCCCAGCGTTGGGACAGTGCCGCACAGCCCTCAAAACATTCTGTCCTGTGGGCTCCCATCTGAACTCCTGCCTTCCCTTGCATCTGTCCCCTTCCAAAGGTCCCACAACTTCCCTATTATTTTAACCCACACATACATCAGCAAACTACCTGCAGCGACATCAGGCTTTGTTCGGAAAGACCACATCAACAAAACCTTTTTGGTTAAATTATTCTTCTTGCAGACAGTGCTTTCATTCTGAAAAATCCCACCTGTCCTGCAGACTTGACCCTGCACCCCAAGTTTAATCGAGGTGGCAGATTAGGTAACGGAGACTGGTGGTTCCGCAGCTATTTCTGCCGCGCCGGTGCCAGGCTGGGCAGCGCGGCTGCTGCCACTCATTCCGACCTTTGCCTCCTTGCCAGCACAGCTGCTTGTGAATCACCACAGCAAGGAATGAATCCAGCTTAAAGGAGTGGCAAAAGGGCCGCTCGAAGAAGCGCTGCCACCAAACGTGCAAACGCAGCTTCATGCCCTTCCCTCCTCTGCCACGGGGAAAGGGATGGACGTAAGAACTTCAGATACGGTTGGTCAGGAGCAGCAACTGGTTCCACACAGAGTACTGCTAATATGGACCAATCCACCTAGCAAACTATGAAAAAAAAACCAAACAAACAAACAAAACAAAACCAGAGCAAAACCATAGAATCATAGAATGGCTGGAGTTGGAAGGGACCTCATCGAGCTCCAACTCCCCTGCCGTAGGGGTTCCAGTAGACCAGGTTGCTCAAAGCCCCATCCAACTTGGCCTTGAGCACTTCCGGGGATGAGGAAGCCACAGCTCCTCTGGGCAACCTGCTTCAGTGTCTCACCACCCTCACAGGAACAAATTTCATCCTAAAATCTATTCTAAATGTCCCCTCTTTCAGTTTGAAACCATTACCCCTCGTTCTATCACTCCCCTCCTTGATCAACAGTCCCTCTGCATCTCTCATGTAGCTGCCCTTAGGTATTGGAAAGGGCTCTAAGGTCTCCCTGGAGCCTTCTCTTCTCCAGGTTGAACAACCCCAACTCTCTTAAGACAGACCTCTTCCTACAGACCTCACTCTCAAACTGCTTCAGGTTTAGTCGTGACCTGACAGCATCTCTTGAGCTGCAGTTCCAACCCTGGACTCCCTTCAGTGCAGATCTGAACAAGACCCCATAGAGATGGGTAGTTTCACAACCATCAAGGAGGAACTCATTCCATTTCATTTGTCTGTCTTAAGCCAAAAAACCTGACTGTTCAGCTAGCACTTCTTCACTTAGAAAAACCTACCACAGTTCCAAATCCTGCCTTGGGCTAATCCAAAAATTTTACTTTGTAGACTTTTTTTCCCAGAATATAATTCTTGATTTTTGTAAAACCTCTGTGCTGTTCAGCCCTGCATAGTTTCTAGCCTCCCCAGTTCTCTGCCTTAAGAAGACGAGAACAGGAACAAGAGGTTGAGGCTGAGTTGCGTGGCTAGAACTTGGCAGAAGAAACGTGCAAAAGCTGCCGGAGCTGTGCCTGGTTTTCTGAAACCACGTCCATGCTGGGACATTCAGGAGAGCTGGAAGAAAGACCTCACGTATAGCATGATGTCAGGACGCATAAACCGGACCCTACGGAGGCTGGTTTAGCTTCTCTCAGTTGGGAGCATTGGGAGTAAGGTGTTCTTTGTTTTCTGTGATCCTCTGGGAATACACTACAGCAAATAAAAAGGAGCACCCAGGTGGGATTTAACTGGGTAAAGGGACATCCCGCTTTCCACTGTATCATCTTGGCACTGGTGACATGTCCCTGAGTAAATGCAACCTGAACATCCACTCCTGCGAGCAACGAAGCTGCCTGAAAGGAATTAAAAGAGCACAGCCAATTAACAATGTGTCTAAGGGCATCATTTTTAGGCACACAGTTATTGTAAGAGGCATTTCTGTGGTCATTTATAAAGTGCTGCAAAACATAAAAAGATCTAACACAGGAGTGTGAAAATGTCTTAAAATGGAAGAAAACGTGACTATATGGCTGGACATTAGGAAAAAATTTTTCACGGAGAGAGTGGTAAGTCAGTGGAATCAGCTGCCCAGGGAGGTGGTGGAGTCACCCTCCCTGACTGTGTTTAAGAGCAGATTAGATGTGGTGTTGAGAGATCTAGTGTAGGGGGGAACTTGTAGAGTAGGGCTGATGGTTGGACTTGATGATCCCAGGGGTCTCTTCCAACCTAAATGATTCTATGATTCTATGATTCTATGATTCTATGATATGATTTGGAGATTTATATTTAACCCTCCTTTGTTTTCTTCTGCTTTGTTTTACTTGGGTGGTTTTTTTTTGCAGGATCGTTCCTCTGTGCGTGTGATCTCACACACACAAAATACCCTACAATACCTCAAAAAACGGAGGACTTCAGAAAGCACTAAGAATAGAGGACCAGACACCCATCTAGGCATAACGTGAGACCACTCCAGTAATTTCAACATTCCTCCTCCAATTTGCAACAGCTAAGGACCTGGCAACAAAACGTCAAGCTAAGTTTCCAATTACCTCATGCGCCAGCATTGATTGCAATACTCACATGCAGGCGGTCGGAGAGGAGAATTATCTGAAAAGTTGCAAACTCAGCTCTGCGTTTCCACTGACTTTTGTGGTCTATAATCAGACCCTCTATCACGGTATTTTAGTGCGGGTTGTTGCGGTTTAATTAGAGATGTGTGGAGAGCAGAACTGCTACTTGCTGCATCTACCCAATTTAAGAAAAAAATTAAAATCACAGAATCATAGAATCATTTAGGTTGGAAGAGACCCCTGGGATCATCAAGTCCAACCATCAGCCCTACTCTACAAGTTCTCCCCTACACTAGATCCCTCAACACCACATCTAATCTGCTCTTAAACACAGTCAGGGAGGGTGACTCCACCACCTCCTTGATTATATCATCGATGAAAATATTAAAAAGGAAAGGCAAAATAAGAATAATAATTAAAAAAAAAAGCAGCAGTAATGTTTTATACTGCCGACAACCTCAACTTGTTCGGGGTCACGCCACAACAGTAACACATCTTAAAAGTTGCCAGAAATCTATTAGGTAGGAGCTTGAATATGCAAGTAATAAGTCATCAGCTACGGGGAAATTAGTCTTTTAGAGGTGAACCTTTTGCCAGTTGCCTTGGGGAGGGTCTTTTCGCAGTTGAGTCCCATCTTATGTCCAGTTCAGCCACAACGGGAGGGTGCCCTGGTTGCAAGGACGCGGTGCTGACTCAACCTGGGCAGCCTCGATTCTTCCAAAGCAGCACTTAAATTACTTACAAACAGCCCTATCCACAGCCCTGTAAGGTGCTGTACTTCCAGGGAGAGCTGCTTAAATGAGAAATCCCCATCTTTGGGGGACACAGAACCCCAAAACAATTTAGCACCAGAAAAGTTTTGAAGTCCTGCTTTGCAAATCCACGGCAATTGCAGCCTGAATCGGGGTTTCGTGTTTACTGCCTCAGCCTAATAGTTTTAAGACCAAATATATCCCTCTCTCCCCGGTATATGGACCTCCAGAAGTTCTGGAGATAATCCCTCCTCCTTCCCCTGCCGTGAAGATCGAACAGATGGAAAATAAAATTGCTTCAGCTTTAGTATCCCTCAGGCGGCCGCGAGCACTCGACATCGCCCTCCCAAGTCTGACAAGCAGCCCAAAATACAACCCCTCGAGGGAGACTGCCCAGCCAGGCTTTCTGATAGGGGATAATCGATCATCCAAGTGATTTTACTGCTGAACATTACAGCGGACGGCAGGCCGGCTCTTCCACACACGTCCCAGGCTTAAGAGACAAAAAAGAAGGAACGGCTTTAAAATAGTTCTCACCCCTATTACAAGGCAGCCCAAAAGGAATCCTTCTGGCAGTATTACAACCTAGATGAAAAAAAAATGTAAGTTTTACTGCCTTTTCCAAACGGTTTTATTCTTTACTTGACAGATAAACACTCTTCCCCTCCGAGCTCTCGCGCCGCAAAGTGCATCCAAGCTGCTTTAAGCACTCCTGGTTTAACGACAGAGCGAAGAAGGTTGAGACCCACAAGCGTGGACTTGGCCAAAAGAATTATTTCATAAAAACCTGATTCCTGTACTGCTACACCTGAAATGTCACCTAAATACACTCAAGTAAAGCAGAAAGTTCTTAATGCATATATCGTAAAGCCCGGGGCTTCGATAGATAAAGCCTTTACTGACTTTAAAAGGCCACAAGGAGGATTTCTTTTTAATGACCATTTTTATTTCCTTTTTTTTTTGTAAAAAGAAAAAGAGTAGCAGTTTATGCTGTCGGTCGAACCATGCCCTGAAATCTCAGGGGTGATTAAAGGGCCGTGCCAAAGCTGAAAGGTTTCAAATATCAAACTATACTATTCTGTCAGGGCCAGCAAGATCGATTAGCGCTTTTCAATGACAGAAAAGGTTAAGTTGGACACACATTTATGCAATATTTAAATCAGGGAAAAAAATAAAATTAAAAAAAAAGAAGAAAAGCAAAGAAAACCAGCTCATGTTAAGCTAACGCCACGGATTAAAAGTTTACTTATAAACCCCTCCGTCGATGACCGAGNAAAATAATAAAAATAATAAAAAGAAAAACCAAACCCAAATAAAACCCCCCAAAAAACCAACCCAACCCACCAATTAAATCCCCTGCTCTGTAAATTAACTCATCCTAAATCTGGAAGAATCCAAGGGTGAGCCTTCTGCATGTAAGAAACCATCCAGAGAGGTGCACCAGGAAGCAAGGCAACTTCAGGTTTCAGTTCTCTNTATTTCCTTTTTTTTTTGTAAAAAGAAAAAGAGTAGCAGTTTATGCTGTCGGTCGAACCATGCCCTGAAATCTCAGGGGTGATTAAAGGGCCGTGCCAAAGCTGAAAGGTTTCAAATATCAAACTATACTATTCTGTCAGGGCCAGCAAGATCGATTAGCGCTTTTCAATGACAGAAAAGGTTAAGTTGGACACACATTTATGCAATATTTAAATCAGGGAAAAAATAAAATTAAAAAAAAAAAGAAAAGAAAAGCAAAGAAAACCAGCTCAAGTTAAGCTAACGCCACGGATTAAAAGTTTACTTATAAACCCCTCCGTCGATGACCGAGTATCGAAACTCTCCTTCCACTTGCGCAGCAGAACTGCTGCTTCTCAAAGGCAAAACGGCGAGAAGATCAGAGCCACATCAGACAGCAGAAATAACACCCGATTCTCAAGTCCAAAGGAAGGAAAAACCAAGTAAAAACCGATCCAGGTGTTTCTGCTGGCAGACCCGGTTTAGAGACGGGTTTTCGAAAAGCTTTAAAAAAACGCATGACAAACTTGACAGTCGTGCCTTGGTCTGCCCTCCCCGTGTTTGCCTTCTCCCTGCAAATCCTGACTATCTTCAAAATGAATGAGAATGAGGAAATGAGGAAATAAGCCTATTCCTCAGCTGAAAGACAAACAGAAAACTACCACATGAAAAAATAAAATTAAAATATAATATAATATAATATAATANCCCCTTTGCAGGAGCGCTGCCGCAGCAAACACAGCCCCAGCGAAGCACCAGGCTGTGATTTCAGCATCAAAACCAACAACAAGAGCCCAGGAGTTTGCAAAGGGAGCGTAAAGAAAAAGGCACCCCGCCTCGAAATCGGTGGTTTATAGCCAAATCGCATTATTTCGAGGAAGAAGTAAAGCAAAGAGGACTTTTGTTCAATGATATAGTTCAAAACGTCTTTCCTTTTTTTTTTTTAATTTGTTTTGTTGGGTTTTTTTAAAGCCCTCTTCCCTATTTATTTCTTCAAGGAGTGATTTGAAATATTTACTACCAGACAGTACCTAATTTTAGGTTTTAAGTGCTTTAACAGCTCTATGAAATATGATCAGCAGCTGCAATATAGAAGTATGCTGAATAAACTCGCCTTATAAAAAGGGAGACCTGTGTTACCCCGAGTTCATAAAATCCCTACTTTCAAGAAAAAATAAGATAGCACAGAAAAAAAAAAATAAATAAATAAAAAATTAGTAGTTACGTCCTAGAGCCTTTGACAGAAATTCCAGGGATTTCTTTCTTCTTTCTGAATTAGCTTCCTTAATTTACCGGAGGAAAAAGCACTTCAACACTGGAAGTTCAGTGTTCACCCTGAACCCTGTACCCCTGAACCCTGTACACCCTGTACCCCTGAACTTCAGGGGTAATGCCACCAGNGAAGCACTTTAACACTCGAAGTTCAGTGTTCACTTTAACACTGAACTTCAGGGGTAATGCCACCAGGTCACCAAGGAACCAGTCTGCTACCTTTCCCATACCAAATGCCAGCGTTTAGCACCGATTAACTGTAGGACTGAAAGGTAAAAGTCGCATGAAGTTTAAGGAGAAGCTCTCAAAGCTTGCATCAGAGGCTAAAAATATGCGACAGGCGACTATCTATAGCTGTATTTCTAGTTGCCTTCTTTGAAACACTTGCACTGGGAACCCACCAGCTTTCTGCTCCTTAAATCCCATGTTTAGCACCGACCTACCCCCCCTCGGCATTACCCACAGAGCAGAATAAATTTCCAACTGCCAAGTGTTGGGAAGCCACCGAATAAATATCAATCCTGGCAAGAGCAGCCTTCAACTCGATTCGCCACCACATACACACAGATGCTAACTACACCCTAACTGCAGATGAATTATCTCAACCAAGAGCCGTGAAAGAGTACTCAACGTGCTGCTCTTCTTATTACACATGAGTGGAGGGCACTGGGGCAACATAAATTAGGCCAGAATTTGTCAAAAGGAAGAGAGAGGAGCTGTTTCGGCCCTAGCCCAGCTCGCGTTAAGACGTCAAACGTTGAGGAAGAACCAGGGGGAAAAGAGAGAGAAATCGGTCAGTCCGCATTTCCACTTCACTCCCAGTACAGTACACATCGTAGGTACGCAAACACACGGTTGTTCGGCGGAGTTTTCAGAAATACCAGGAGGAAACGGTAAAATAAATCAATAAAAATATATAAAAAACAAAAATCAAACCCACCAAACTGCTCTTTTTGAGGGTCGAGGAAGCGAAAACGATGACGCAACCTGAGCTTTCGTGCAAAGGAGCCTCTTCAAATAACTAATAAACACCGAGGTGAGACAAAAGAATAAATTTTTTATATATATATATATTTACCATATACAGAAAGGATGCTTGTTTTGGATACTTCACTCGAAATCCCAACTGTTGATTAGTTTGGCTGCCGGAGCCCGTCTCCTTCTCAGCAAACGAAGCGCATGAAACTCACTCAGAAAACCGAAAATACTGGTTTCTTACTCTTCCAGCATGGCTTCACGCTTAAACTCCTCTCGGCCAAGGCGCTCCCTTGTCTGGTACAGCGGTGCCTCCCAGGATTTTTGGGGGGAAATACCAGCGATTTCACATCGCCGCTCGCCGGCTAAAACCTTATCTGCTCCGTCTGCTCCGCTTTAAATCCTGCCCGCGGGATAACGGGGGAGGCAGCACCGAACCCCCCTTGGCTCTTTGCGGCGGTTTCATACATGTAAATGAAACTTTAGATGCCAATTAGCCATTGGCAGCGGGGCGGCCGGTGGGATCCCGCTCCCCGGCTTCGAAGCGCCGAGGGGCCGCTCCCCCGTCGGTGGGTGCCGGGCGGCGGCCCCCCCCGGGGTAACCCCTTCGTCCGTCTGTCCGTCCCTCCGTGTCA
>VZTM01020717.1:105438-115464 GCA_013400555.1 Jacana jacana
CCCGCAGCCCCCGGACCCCTGCCCGCCCAGGTGGGCACAGTCTGTGATCACACACATTCCCCCCCACCTTACTCCCCCCCAAAAAAGGTATCCAAGCCAGGACCCCTCACCTTCACTACTCGGCTGTGACGGGGGCAAAGAAGGAGAGGACCCCCGAAGGACATGGGGCACAAGTCACCCCGCGGGTGACTAACGACCGATCCACTCGGGGACAGGTAGAAAAGTCCACACTTCACTTTCTCCTTGTGTTTCTTCTACCGGCACTGTAAAGTAATCCCGATTTTGGGGGAAGGCTGGGAAGTCTTGTGAATGTTCCCGTACTCTCAAGCGCTGCACGACAGGACCTCTTGCTCTACCCTTTTATAGGATGCATTTGTCTCCTTCCTCTGAAGGTGGACGGAACCAAAAGTCCTCTCCTGCTTGGAAACTGAGGGCTCTTTTCTGCTGGAAAGTCAGCAGCTGCCTTTGGTCCTCTTTGCTGCCCGGCGTGGGGAGGCAGAAGAAAAATCCCTAATGGCCTAGACACGTTTCATACGCTTGTCCTTCACCTTGTACTGCCTCCCGAGTGTTATTTCACCGGGTGGATTGGGTGGCTCTTGTTCAACCAGCTGCAGCACCCTCCTTCTGCCAAGTAACCTCACTCTCCAAAGGGTCTAAGGCAAAAATTCAAACGAGGAGGCAAAAGTTTGGCCTTCTGGCTGGAGAGAGAGATGGGAGAGAAAAGTCTTGGTTTTGAGAAGTACGAACTGTCAGAAGCTTCTGAGGTCAGAAAATCACATGAAATGAGGGAAAAAACAAACCAAAAAAGTATGGATTTGTGAAGATGCTTTCCTACCTGCCTTCCATTTTCTTACATCACTCTTACACAGCTGGTGATACTATTTCAAGCCTAACTTTACTCACGCCTTTGAATTTCATAATTTGCATTTGACAAGTTGTACTAACATGGTCGTCTTCCTCCTAAATGATTTTGGGCTTAAGATGACTAAATCTGCACGAAAACAAGTCTATAAAACCCCTGTCTTTGCTGTCCTGGGAGAGTCGCCACTCCGAAAGAGAGCAGACGTGGAAAACTCTCTCGACCTGCACAAACACAGCTAGAAAAACACTTGAAGTAAAAAAGCCCCCCCCCCCAATTGACCAGCCTTCAACTCGACATAGCGTGGGATGAGCTGGAAAAGTGAAGTGAATTTTGAAATGGAGAGTAACTGGTGGTGGGGGGGAGAAAACTCCGAGGTGCAGCAAATAATCCCGATCGACAACCCCGCCGCCAAGCAACAGTCCCGAGTAATACCAACACCCATCTTGCTCAAACAGGCTCCTTCTGGAGGGAAACCTCCCAAAAGCCTCCTTCCAAGTGGCCTTTTGCAGAGGATCTAACGTGAGGTACTCGATAATGAAGGTTTTTTGAAGTCTGGTTTCCTTCCACTTTACTTCAGTGAAGCCCGTTCCTTAGTAACATGGGGTTATCACTTTAAAGACATATCACTTGAAGGCAAGTTTTTTAACCACCTCGTGGACCCTCTTCTGAAACATAAGGATCAGCTGCCTTGAAAAGAGGATGTATGATCTTTGTTTGATGTAACACGTCCCTGATCAAGGAGGGATGGGAGAATTGTCCTGCTGCTACGTGGTGGGGACCAAAGGCAAGTCTCCCGTCAAGGGACCTGGCCTCCAAGTCATTGAAGCACGTTGCTGCTGTGGTGTGCATTTTGGTGAGATTGGGCAGGGTCATGCACAAAACTAATGAGCTTTTGGCTTCTTGGAAGGAAGACATCCCTACATCCTGGGGTGCATTAGAAGGGGGGTGGTTAGTAGGGCGAGGGAAGTTCTCCTCTCCCTAGACCCTGCCCTGGTGAGAACCCATCTGGAATAGTGTGTCCGGTTCTGGGCCCCTCAGTTCCAGAGGGACAGGGAACTGCTGGAGAGAGTCCAGGGCAGGGCTACCAAGATGATGAAGGGAGTGGAGCATCTCCCATAGGAGGAAAGGCTGAGGGAGCTGGGTCTCTTGAGCTTGGAGAAGAGGAGACTGAGGAGTGACCTTATTAATGTTTATAACTATGTAAAAGGTGAGTATCAGGAGGATGGAGCCAAGCTCTTCTCAGTGACGTCCAATGATAGGACAAGGGGCAATGGGTGCAAGCTGGAACAGAGGAGATTCCACTCAAATATGAGAAGAAACTTCTTCAGGGTGAGGGTGACAGAACACTGGCAGGGGCTGCCCAGGGAGATTGTGGAGTCTCCTTCTCTGGAGAGATTCAAAACCCGCCTGGAGGCGTTCCTGTGTGACCTGCTCTGGGTGTTCCTGCTCTGGCAGGGGGATTGGACTAGATGAGCTTTCAATGTCCCTTCCAATCCCTGAGATTCTGTGATTCTGTGAAGACAAATAGAAACCGATCTCATAACCAAACCGCTCCGTTTTCCCAGTGTTTTATTGTACATGTGACTTTCGCTGGTAGGAATTCAGTGACGGTTTGGGTCCAGTCGGTTCCTTTGGGCTGAAGTAAATTCCAGTGAGCCCAGTGGGAGAGATTTTACACGACAGCAGATCCAAAATCTACTCCAATATACTGAGCCACGTAAATGGCTCCGTGTGACCATATAGAGCCCAGCACTGAGAAGGTCATGCTAGAAATAGTCCTAACAGAGCCCAAGGAAGGGACTGTAGGATCCACTTTTACACAAGAATAGAAGAATAATACCTCATCCATTTAAAGCAACGGGGGGGGAATGTCAGTAGGCAGGATGTAATTATCTCGATTGGTATTTGGCCAGGCACTCCTACACTTGCAAAAATGACCAGAGGGTGTTTAATGACCGCCAGTGCTCGGTATCCTTGGGTTTACCTCCATATGTAAAGGCAGCGCTTGTGATCATATACGTTGTGCTGGTTCCATACTGAGTCAGCAGAAGAATGTCACTCCGCACAGACACCGGTTCCTACAGGAACCTGGAATCTCCTTGGAGGTCTTCCATGCAAATGCTAGAGACCCAACCCTACTCACCCTGTGAGACCTAATGAGATGACGGCCAGGAAGCAGGATGGTTCCAGATAAGCATGTTACAACAAACGATATGGGCTTTGGATTCTTTCTAAATAGTTTTGAAGTGAAACCAATACACTTTTTCACTGCACCTCCGTGACAATAAGACTTGGCTGTTGTATAAGCCAGGGGGTTGTACCTAGTTATTCTGAGAAAATCTAAGGACAGGCGGCTGCTATTTTGGCACTATATCGTTATGACAGTTTATTGAAGTACCTACCATAGGCTTCATCCTGTTGGGGTACTTGCTGTGGGTTTTGTTGTACAACAGCAGGGCTTTGAAATGAGGTTTCCTTACTTTTCCGAGGTTCAAGAGGGAAATCCCAAAGCCCGTTAATTAGGCAAAGCGCGTTGATGTGTATGCATCAGGTTATTATGGCTGCCTCATGGCTTTATAGGCATAAAAAGAAAGAATGAATGGAGGAAGGGGGGGGGGGGGGGGGGTTGCCCTGGTTATCAGGTTTCAGGTTTAAAAAGAAGGTGACCCACCCTTTTCAGTAATTCGACATGCAGGGTTCAGCTGTGGGTTCAAAAGCAGGTTACGACTGGCGGGTCATTGTGTGCTTTAAGTGCCAACTGTGCCTTTAAGTATGTTATATAACCTATTTTTTATTTTTTTTGTTTGCTTTCAGCTTTCAAGGACACCATCCTTTCCGTGTTATTTAGATTTCCAGATATATATAAGTGGAATTTTTAATTTTGTTAAAATTTTTTCTTAATTTTTGGTTGTTTGGTTTTTTTTTTCAATCCAAACAAAGCCGACCTCAATCATAAGGTTCCCCGGGCTCCGAATAGCCGAGCTTTTCTAATATCTTATTTTTGAGTGCCTGCACTGGAGACCTCATCGCCTAGGTATGTGCTTGTGGGCAGTGCCAAACGCCGTGCCAGGGGTGTCCTCAATTATCTGCAGCGCTCGCCAGGAGAGGGCTCTGCTCTGCATCCCATACAAAGGCGAAAGTCCCGCTGAAACCAGGGTGGGTTTTTTTTTGCCTTTAAAGCTTCCTTGCGACAAAGCTGGCAAAGGAAAGCGAAGGGAAAGCTGCGTTTTTCAGCTGGCTGCCCAGGCAGGAATCACAGATTGATGCGGGGTTGGAAGGGACCACTGGAGATCATCTAGTCCAACCCCTCTGCCAAAGCAGGTCCACCCAGAGCAGGTTGGACAGGTATGGTGGATAATTTTAATATGCATCCTGCAGTTTAACCAGCATCTTTTTTTTACCTCCCTTCAGAGAAGGCTGAGGGGAGACCTTATGAATACTGAGAAGTATCTAGAGGGTGGGTTGAAAGGAGATGGAGCCAGACTCTTCTCAATGGTTCCCAGTGACAGGAGGAGGGGCAACAGGCACAAAATGGAACATGGGAAGTTCAATATGAGGAAAAACTTCTTCAGGATGAGAGTGGTGGTTGAGTCCCCATCGCTGAGTGTGAGTCGTTCAGGAATCGGGTGTAGGGGAGAACTCTGTAGGATTTGATGATCCCAAGGGTCTTTTCCAGCCTGGATGATTCTTTGATTCAATGATTCTATGAAGGTGGCAGAGCCCTGGCAGAGGCTGCCCAGGGAGGGTGTGGAGTCCCCTTCTCTGGAAACCTTCAAGCCCCCCCCTGTATGCAGCCCTGAGTGATGTGCTCTGGGCAATCCTGCTTTAGCAGGGAAGTGGAACTGGGTGATCTCTAGAGGTCCCTGCCAACTCTGACAGTTCCGTGATTCCATAATTGCTGGGAGAAACCAACCCACTTCCAGCAAGATAACTGGTTCTTCGTGGAAGTTTCATGAAGTTTCATTTCAGTATTCTATGGCAGCGATTTAAAGAAAATACTGGGCTATACAATATTTTCTTTTTGTATTAATCCTGTCTTCCCTGTTCCTGTGGGACACAAAAGCTGTATCTGCCCTGGTCAGGGCTAACATACTGACCTGTTAGCTTGCTTCTTAATAGGTTGCCCAGAGAAACTGTGGCTGCCACATCCCTGGAGGGGTTCAAGGCCAGGCTGGAGGGGTTCAAGGTTGAACCTGGCTGGAACCCCTGGAGGGGTTCAAGGTTCACATGGGGCTTTGTGCAACCTGGTCTGGTGGGAGGTGTCCCTGCCCAGGGCAGGGGGTTGGAACTGGATGAGCTTTAAGGTCCCTTCCAACTCTAACCATCTCATGATTCTTGGCATGGTTTCACTCCCATCAGTTAGTGTTCTCCTAAAAAATGCCCTGGTGTGGGTGTGATATAGAGCAAAGAACTTTTCTGGTGCTTTGGCTGGTCCAACCATCCTGTGCTAGAGAATAAGAGTTGATAATTAGAGTGTTAGCCTCAGAGAAACCCTTCTCTGGCAGATGCCCCCAAGCCATTTACTAGGGCAGACCTCACCTGAAAAATCACTCTTGGACCTGCCAGTGTGTCAGGGTGTTGGGAGGCGGGAGAGATGTCAGGGCTGGTGTTACCTCATCTCCAGAACCTCAGGTGCTGGGGGAGGGCTGAGGGTGTGCAACGCATCCATCCCTGTTTATTCCGATAGTAGATCCTTGCTTCAGATTTCCTTTCGTCACAAATAAAATAAAGAGCAATCCTTGGGTGATTTATAGAAATGAGAACTTTTTAATCTGTTTCATTGAACAATAGTTCCGCTGCTTAGTGTAATTCCCTTATATTCATTTTTTTTTGTCGGTTTCATGTAGTTCCCCAGCTTTCTGATTCCTTCTAAGAATTTCAGTCATCTTTTGAGACTTCTCTGTGCTCATTTATGTCCGTTTATGACTTTCTCCAGCAGGATAATGTTGAGATGGCCGCCAGGCTGCTGCTGGAGATCTATTTCCAGCATCCTCAAATTCTGTGAGGCCTAAAACCCAGCACTTTGAAAGTATTTTTTTTTCAGTTATAGGCAGCAGAAACCAAGGACATGGTATAATGGCTTTACTGTCACTGATCAGAAGTGGTCCATGTCAAGAGTACTCGTGTTTAAGGCAACTGTCAGACGCTCCCAGTTGAAACCACCGGCCAAGAAGCGTTCCTCAGTGTCCTTGTCAGCGGGATGGAGCGCGTCGTGCAATAAACTCGGATCCAGATTCGTGCCAAGAACCTTTTACTAGGCTGCAACATCATGTTGTTGCTGCATTGCATTATAAAGTAATCACACGTACTCGGTGAAGAGCAATTGGCCACCAGCTTTTTTTCGCCCCTTTTATAAGAGTAAAAAAGCCAGTTGCCAAATGACGCTACAAATGACATTATATATTACCGTTACACTAAAAATAGCCGTGTTCCTTCCAGAAGCATGACTGCATTCGATTCTCCTAGAACTATAAGATTAAATGAAGCTCAGGCAATTTCACTCTTTTTCTTTTTTTTTGCAGGTGGTGTGCAATAGAGGAAGGAAACATAGAAAAAAAAACCCAACCCCAAAACCTATAAAATGAAAAGCAGAGATTCCAAAAAAAAAAAAAACAAACCCTAAAAAAATTATGTCAAAGCCTGTTTTCAGAAAACCTGTTTTATTTCAAAGTACGAGTTCTTTTCTCCTGTTAAAATGTCTTATTCAAAGACTTTGGACATTTCTGAACTTGTAAATTACAGCTCCAAATGTGTATATAGATTTAAGCCGTTGGTTTAGTTAAAGCAGTGTGAGTATGGTAACAGGCAGAAAGTTGGGCATTTCTGGGGATTTAAGGACCATTTAGGGACCATTATCCTTTGTTTTCAGAAGGTATTGCAATCTTGTCTTGTGTTTGGCTATTCCTGACCAGACTCTTCAGGCCTTACTTTCTGTGAGGACCTCATCCCGAATCTCAGAGATGCTGATTAGAAACATAGCCCTTCCATTATTTTAAGGACATTTAAACCAGCAGTTGTAGAGGTCTGTTTTGTACGTGGCTGTGAGTTAAACCTGAGGGCAAGCTCCTCATTAAATCACTTTTTCTGTGGTGACATCCAGCAAGAGGTAAGTTTGGTCCGTTCTGGCTGTGAAGTAATAAACTTGTTCTGAAAGAATCATTAATGTTCACGGCTTTTGCATTCCTCCAATGGGTCCAGCCTGTTTGTGTAATGTATTATGAGTTCTTAATGTATATGTTCTGCTTGGAGGTCTTATTGCACTCTGTAAACACACAATCCCTGCCCCAGGGGTCTTGCAAACTAATCCCAAAACCAAACTGCACAGACAGTATTAGTGTCATTTCCTCTGGGATGGTCATCCACCAGTTGAAGTCAATGGGAAGAAGCACTTTCAGTTTTCATGTTAACTGGAACAAAACTTGGTGCTTATCTGTCGCTTTTGTGTGGACATTATTAATGTAGTTGCCATGGAATGCATATATGACAGAAGAGACTTTCAGTAGAGAAACAGATAATTGTTTGATGTACTTTCTGAAACCATCAGCTCTGAATTATAAGCAAGATAAGAAGATGCTGATGTGAAAATATTTAAGGCCATATCATAGAATCACAGAACAGTTAGAGTTGGAAGGGACCTTAAAGATCATTGAGTTCCAATCCCCCTGCCCTGCGCAGGGACACCTCCCACCAAACCAGGTTGCTCCAAGCCCCATCCAGCCTGGCCTTGAACCCCTCCAGGGATGGGGCAGCCACAGCTTCTCTGGGCAACCTGGGCCAGGCTCTCACCGCCCTCACGGCAAAGAATTTCTTTCTAGTGTCTAATCTAAATCTCCCCTCTTGCAATTTAAAGTTGTTACCCCTTGTCCTGTCACTCCATTCCCTGACAAAGAGTCTCTCCCCAGCTCTCCTGTAGCTCCCTTCAGATACTGGAAGGCTGCTCTAAGTTCTCCCTGGAGAGATCCAGAGCTCTGAGAGCTGCCTGGGCAGCAATCAGCTGCTTCTCCCAAATCAGACAAGTAGAGATCACATGTCTTCTCAGTTCCATTTATGTATGACCTTGTCATACAGACTGCTGGTTGTGACTGAGTATTGATGCAATGGTACCTGCACATCTTTCTCTCCACTAGTTTGCAGTTGGGCAACAGCATTTCTGGAACAGGAAAAGGACATTTTTGACAACAGTCTCCAAAGCAGTCCTGAGTAGGTTACAACAGGAGGCAGAGAGGGGCATCAAGAACCCTTCAGTGCTCTCCTGAACCTCAGTTCTTTCTCACCCCTTTCCCATTATATTCTTTTTTTTTTATTTATTTTATTTTTTTCTCCCTAGTAACAAGTAGTTTAAATCATTTTTTAGGAACTAAACCCAAATGGTGTAGGTCTTGCCACAACACCTGAGACCTACAAGTGCTTACTTCAGCTCTGGTTTCAGAGCATCATCATTGCCCTTAGGGTGAAAAAGAGAGGGTGCAGGAAAGGGACACGAGGGATTCAGGCCACAGATGAGAACAAAGGAGTTAATCCACTCCTTGCCCTCTGGCACATCTCCCCATGAAAAGACAGACAATTCTCTTCCCCCTTCACCTTTTGCATTAGCTGACTGCACTTGGGATTGGCTGGGAGTGGGAGTACCTTATTTGCATTTGAATGACCTCGTACTGTTGTGTAAATCAAACCGAAGACTGAACATCATGTCAAAAGGAAAAAAAAATATATATGTATATATGCATCCTAAAAGGTGGCAGCCTGGGTTTCATTTTCCCTGCCCCACATCCTGTTCTGGGAAAACTTTTCTCCACTTCTGATTTAATAAAAGCATATAAACATTCTGAGTTTATATATATATATATATATCTTTTTTTTATTATTCACACTTTTGAAGCACAGAGAGGGACCAAGTTAAAGGACCTAAAATCTGGGGAGAGTTTTGCTCTGGAAACAATTATTTTCGTTGAGGACTATTGATGAGGTGATTACCTAAGAATTCGGTGGTAGGAAATTGAAGAGGAGGCAATTTCTGAGCTTTGAGAGATCATCAATAACAAGTGAAAACAAGTCAGGTTTCTCCGCGGGTTGTTTATACAAGAGTGCTTGTTGATAAATGGACTTCAGATTGGGTATTAGAGGTACAGTGGTGTGCCAAGTGTAATAATATTTTTACTGCTCAGAGCTTGTGAAGACTGCATAATTTACAGGCAATTTACTCAACCTTTGCAAACAAATAGTAAAACCCTTATAGTAATCCTCATTCTCATGCATCCTGTTAACGATGTTTTGTTTCGTTTTTAGCATTTATCAGTCTTTCTTAGGCTTTGTTTTTGCCAGCAGGAAACAACTCTGAAAATAAGATCACTTTCTTACGGATATGACCTACCTGGGAGAAAAAGATAAAGTAATAAATGAATAGTTCCATATCTAAGGTAATATAAACTACAGTTAACAATACTCAGGTAGAATCACAGATTCATAAAATAGCCTAGGTTGGAAGGGACCTTTAATATCATCTAGTCCACCCATCAACCTAACTCTGATAAAAGTAATCACTAAACCATATCATTAAGCACTATGTCAACCCATCTTTTAAATCTCTCCAGGAATGGTACCTCAACCACTTCCCTGGGCAGCCCATTCCAAGGCTTCATAACCCTTTCAGGCTAAAAATTGTTCCTGATCTCCAATCTGAACCTCCCCTGGTGCAACATGAGGCTGTTTCCTCTTATCCCATCACTTGTGACTTGGGAGAAGAGACTGACACACACACCCCCCCTGGCTACACCCTCCTTTCAGGGAGTTGTAGAGAGCAAGAAGGTCTCCCCTCAGCATTCCTTTTCTCCAGGCTGAACACTCCCAGCTCCCTCAGCTGCTCCTCACAAGACTTATGGCTTTTCTCTGACAGTGCAGTAGTTAAAGCTTGGTCTTACCATAGCTGGCAGCAAGAGGAAATGCTGTGTTAGTTGTGTAAATATGCAATTAGTGGTGAAAAGTTGGAGATGGAATGACTGAGGTGGGTGGTGCTGGATCTCTTTCTTCATTCTGCCAGGTTCAGTGCAACTTCTGCGTGATGCGGCAGAGAGGTTTTCCCCTCATTCCTTCACTTCTGAAGATCATAGAATCATAGAATCATTTAGGTTGGTAGAGACCCCTGGGATCATCAAGTCCAACCATCA
>VZTM01020717.1:115480-136302 GCA_013400555.1 Jacana jacana
CATCTAATCTACTCCTAAACACAGTCAGGGATGGTGAGTCCACCACCTCCCTGGGCAGCTGATTCCACTGACTGACCACTCTTAGATGAACTCTAATGGCATTTATACCACAGTGCCAGGAGAAAACCAGGAATATTCTTCTCTTGGATTTGTTCACACCTGTTTGAAAGTTTAAAAAACTGTTCTGTCACAGTGAAAAAGTTCCAGGAGGAAAAGATCAACAGAGGGCAAGTGAAGTAGCTTGCCCAGGTATCCAGGAACCGTCTTACTTGTTCTGTTTGGTGTCACACACAGCGCTGTAAATGAAGAGTAATGTCAAACAGGGTTTCTGGAAGGGAGAGGTACTGCTGCAGTAATTAATACCTTCTTAAATGCCAGAAAGGTTTGAGTCGGAGGAAGCATGAGGTTTGTTTCAGCAATTATTCTCAAGCAGAACAATCTGGAAAAGCAAAGCAATATTAATTCTGGGAAGCGCCGGGCAATTAGAATTCTTGCAGGTTTTGATGATGGAGAAACAGGCCAAAAGAACAGACTTAAATAAGATCTTCAGTAGGAATGAGTTCTTGGTCTGAAGTCTTCTGAGGTCCTGCTGTAGTTTCAGCCTGTATTATTATCTCCAAGAAATGCCCATGGAAGGAGGAATTACACCCTTGTAACAGCTGAGTTTGGTGACATGTATAATGTTGAGATAACAAGGTGTTGACATTGGCCTGTATTTCTTCCCTTTGTGATCATGTTCTCTTTGAAGTGACTCATTATGTATCATATTTGTATTGCAAATACCACATCTGTAGTTTGTACACAAATGCCTGAGAGATTTACTGTCCATGTTATATCTAATTCTCCAAATTAAATACACGTATTTACAGTTAAATTGCAATTTCTAGGCAGTTTAGCAAGATTAATAGATAGCTTAATAATTCTTCACATTTAGTGGAATTTAATTCAAGATTAAGGCACCACTCTTTATGCCTTCTTTGTCTCCTGAGAGCTGCCTATTCATTTTCTGTTGCGTTTCTCTGGATTCTTTTAATTCCCTTACTATTCCTGTATTGAGTTTGATAGACCTTGCAGAAGAACAGAGCTTTGGTTACACAGGTACCTTGTAGCACAAGGCTGTAAAGAAATCCTCTGTCCTCAGAAGAAGAAAGGAGGTGGTGAACGTTGCCAGCGAAGTTTCTGCTGCTGCTGCCACAGCAATCCTAAGCCTGTGTTTGACCTTGTGCTTCAGCAAGTCATAAATACCAAATATATGAAAAAACACGCATGCCAAAAGTCAAGAGAAGAGGAAGAAAAAAACCTCCACAAATAAGTAGAAGAAAAGAATCTTTCAAACACCTACAGGTTTAGTGGTTGTTTCATTCTATATGTCGATTATAGTTACACCAAAGTTAGTGTTATTTTGCAGCACATGCAATGTAATACTGTCCTCGTGACCTCAAAGAATCATAAAAATCATAGAATCATAGGATGTTCCAGGGCAAAAGGGACCTTGAAGTCATCTAGTCCAACCTCCCCACAGTCAGCAGGGACACCCCCAACTAGACCAGGTTGCCCAGGGTCTCATCCAGCCTCACCTTGAATATCTCCAGGGAGGGAGCCTCAACCATCTCCCTGGGCAATCTCTTCCAGTGGTCCACCACCCTCAAAGTAAAGAACCTCTTCCTAAGATCCAATCTCAATCTGCTCTTCCCCAGTTTGAAGCCATTGCCCGTTGTCCTGTCACTGCAGGCCTTTGTAAGCAGACCCTCCCCAGCCTTCCTGTAGCCCCCTTCAGGTACTGGAAGGCTGAGCTCTCCCTGGAGCTTCCTCTTTTCCAGGCTGAACAACCCCAGCTCCCTCAGCCTGTCCTCATAGCAAAGGTGCTCCAACCACCTGGTCATTTTGGTGGCATTCCTCTGGACCTGCTCCATCAGGTCCATGTCCTTTCTCTGTTGAGGGCTCCAATACTCCAGGTGAGGTCTCACCAGAGCAGAGTAAAGTGGGAGAATCACCTCTCTATGATGGTTATTGTCTGGCAATGTTTTTCTGGAAACCAGAAATTGACTGTGACCCTCAGGCCCTATTCTCACACGCCCTGAATTGGGGAACCTGTGGGAAGAAAAAGCTGCTGTCACTCAGCAGAGGTCTTTCTGGCTAATTAAAGAGGAGAGCTGACAGGCTCTGAAAAGAATCCTGTCAGGTTGCTGTCAATTAGAACAATGAGGAAATGTTTTTACAGAAAGAAAAAAGCAAAGGTGGGCAAAATAAAGTCCCCACAGGGATAATGGGATGGTCCTGCAGAGGCAGCTGAAGTGATGCTAAACAGGACACTCTCTCTCCCCACCTTCCATATCAAAGCTTCATATGTGTCACAGAGATTTATACAACTCCAACTAACACTGCTTTGGGAAGTAAAATGTGTAGGAGTCCAGAGTGGGGCTCGGGCGTTACATGACCATCTGATGAAAAGGAAAGAACCTTCCTGCAGAGCTCCAAATTTAAGGGGGTAGGAAAACAAACATAGACCACCTCAAGTACTTCCCCGGGGTGAAATAATTCCTCAGTACCCATAGCTGGAGCAGAACTGTGCCTCCTGCTGAACTGTGTTGGCCCTCTGGTACATCCTGCACCTTAAGTATGAGAAGTATAATAAATAGAAATTTTTGTTCTCAAATTGTTAGGTTATTTTTTCCTATTTTCAGGTTGCTTGGAGCAATCTGGTCTGGTGGGAGGTGTCCCTGCTCAGGTCAGGGGGGTTGGAACTGGCTGATCATTAAGGTCCCTTCCAACCCACACCATCCTCTGATTCTATGCTGGGTTTTGTACCACTTTTCCATTAATGATTCAGCATAATTTAAACTCAAACTTCTGGAATTGCAGCAAAATAACTTTGCTGTCCTTCTGGAAAGTGTCTCTTAAACTGCTGCTTCTGCTGAAAATCTTGGCTGGAGTCTTCAGTTGCATTGTACCTATCTCCCCTTTGTTGCTGGTGACAGATTACTTTGTTTTCTCCAATGCTGGTAGTTCTGAGTTAAAATGAATTTTGTGCCCACTCATCCTAGTTTTTAAAATCTCAATGGCCATGAGAAAGGCTTTATTTGGTTCCTATATGTACAATATTTTATATTTTGGTACATCTCCTAATGTTACCGAAGCTGAGCTTTCCACCATTAAAGCTGCCTTAAAAAGTCTCATTGAAAATCCTTTTAAAACCGGCAACATATAATTTTTAAAGTGGAAAAAAAAACCTCTTAAAACCATACAGACCTAATTGTTGGTTTAATCTAATTTTTCATGTGGCAAATTAAACACTTCTAATTTTATGAACACCAAAGGGTGTTTTTCAGCCTCCATAAAAGTCTTCATTTTGTTTTTATGAAATATAGCAGAGATGATTTACTACTAGGACTTGTCAGCCTTTTGTTTTCTTTCTGTCTCCATCTCCGCAACACACCTTTTTATGTTGTCCTTCGACACAGAAAGCCTTTTAATTTTCATCTGTGGATTGAAATGTCTGACTGGAAAAGATTTTTATAATTCTTGTGCTTCTCCTTCTTTATAGTCGTCTTTATTTTAAGGTCAGAGAATTAAAAAAATATAGATAGTAAAGTCACCAGGAATGGTTTAAGTGTGAATAAAACCCATTTTGTTGACTTACTTTTGGCTTCTGTGTAAAAAGTGTATCCCATCTTTAAAAATGCGAGTAGAAAGTGTTATTTTCTCACTGTGGATAGTGTAGTAAATAAATGTAAATGTATATAGAAGTTTGCAGCCAGCAGAGAACCGTGGGAGCCTACAGACCCCATACTAGCTAAAGTCTCCTGTTTAACTGGCAGCCTCTAGTATTGTTTTTATAACTATAAACTCACTTATTAACTACAAGTAGTTTTGCCATTATTTGCTTGATAAGGCAAACAGTGGAGACAATTTCTTTAAAATACTGCTTAATGTATGGCATAACATATGCTGTGGCTCTTGAAGTACTTTGATATTAGACTGTAGAATCATAGATCATAGAATCATTCAGGTTGGAAGGAACCCTTGGGATCATCAAGTCCAACCATCAGCCCCACTCTACAAAGTTCTCCCCTACATCAGATCCCCCAACACCACATCTAATCGACTCTGAAACACAGTCAGGGATGGCCACTCCACACCCTCCCTGGGTAGCCCATTCCATGATCCGACCACTCTTGCTGGGAAGAATTCTTGCCTCATGGCCAGCCTAACCCTACCCTGCTGCAGCTTGCAGCCATTCCCTCTTGAAATTCCCTCCCTGTTTCTCAAACACTTCTGCAATGTAGAAATGAGAAGGTTTTTTATCAGCTTAAGCATGAGTATCAACCAAAAAAGTCATGTGATTGAAGGCACAACAGTGCTAAGAACTTTTCCTAGATATCTTTCTTCACCCATTAACAAATTTGGTAAAATGGTTGCACAAGCAGGGCCCTCCCAGTGCACTAATAAAAATGTGCCAGTTAACAATAACTGGCCTTCAATAAAGCCAAGTGCTGGGTCCTGCGTTTCAGTCACAACAACCCCCTGCATCTCTATAGGCTCGGGGAAGAGTGGTTGGAGCTGCCTGGCACAAAAGGACCTGGGGGTGTTGGTGGACAGCCAGCTTAAAATGAGCCAGCAGTGTGCCCAGGTGGCTAGGAAGGCCAACAGCATCCTGGCCCGTATCAGGAATAGTGTGGCCAACAGGAGTAGTGAAGTGATGGTGCCTCTGTAGTGGGCATTGGTGAGGCCTTACCAAAAGTGCCGTGGTCAGTTCTGGGCCCCTCACTACAAGAAAGACATTGAGGTGCTGGAGTGTGTCCAGAGGAAAACTACCAAGCTGGTGAGGGGTCTGGAGACCAAGTCCCATGAGAAGAGGCTGAGGGAACTGGGCATGTTTAGTTTGGACAAGAGGAGGCTAAGGGGTGACCTCATGGTCCTCTAGAACTATCTGAAAGGAGGTTGTAGAGAGGTGGTTGTTGGCCTCTTCTCCCAAGGGAATAATGGCAGGACCAGTGGAAATAGTCTGAAGTTTTGTCAGGGGAGGTTCTGATTAGGTATTAGGAAGAATGACTTTACTGAGGAGATGGTCAGGCACTGGAACAGCCTCCCGAGGGCGGTGGTGGAGTCATCATCCCTGGACGTATTTAAGAACTGTGTAGATGTGACACTTGAGGGCATGCTCTGGTGGCTGAGATTGTGGGGAGCAGGTTATACCATCCCTGGAAGTATTTAAGGCACTTCAGAGCATGCTCTAGAGCCTGAGATTGTTGGGTGTGGTGGTTGTTGTTATGGTGGGGTTTTTTTTGTGTGTGGTGTAGTCGGTGTGTGGGGTTTTTTGGTTTGTATTGGCTTTTTGTGGTTTTTTTGTTTGGGTTTTTGTTGTGGGTTTGGGGTTTTTTTTGTTTGTTTTTTTTTTATTTTGGTTTGGTTGGGTTTTTTTTGTTTATGATTGGACTTGATGATCTCAAAGGTCCCTTCCAACCATAAAGATTCTGTGATTCTGAAACATCCTTTCACCTCCTACTTTTGCCAGATTATGCCTATATTTAATGCCTGCTTGCAGAGCAGCACTGCAAATACTTTCCTGTGTGTATAATTAGAAATTATGAGGGTTTGCAGGCTGAGACCCTTTGCAGTAGGTTTGGCTTTGGATCCTATGAGCTACCATGCAGGCTGCTGCATTGGGAGCTATCATCAACTCCACTGGCTTCCTCTTTCTTCCTCAGATGTGACCGTCCAGGGCGGTAACACATTTGCCACTCTAGCCTAAATGCATCCATCATGTACTAGCCCATGAATTTATTCATCTCAATACAGAGCAAAAACTGGAAAGAGGGCTTTCTGAAAGCTAAAATCTCCCTGAAGTACTTACTGTCTATTAGAGGGAAGGACATGGTGAGCATTCCAATGTATTTCAGTACCAGTGCTACATCTTGAGAACAATCACACTAATAGGAAACCCCGTTAAAATATTTTCCCACCACACAACCCTCCAGCCGGAGACCGTTTCAGACAATGGGTTCACTTTTTTAGTAAGGATCTTCTTAGCAGTCCCATTGTTCTAAGCTGGTCCCACAGATATCTAATTCTTAGTAGGATAACGCACATTATTACAACATAGCCGAATTTTTAAGCAGAAAATTTCCCTCTGCCTTCACAGACTTAAGGGCACTATGTCACCAGATGTGCTTCCTTGCATTTTTTTCTGACTACTGTGTTCTAGAACTAAACAAACTTTGTCACACCAGCCTTATCCGTGACAGATTTCCACTGCCCGGGGGTGTTTATGGACGAGAAATAAGCAGCCTGGTTTTAACGGATCAGAAAGTGAGCCTAATGAATAGGCTTAAAGCCTCATCTGTTTACCAGCATTTTATTATTTGTTGAACTGACTCGTGGTCATCAGCAGTGCCATTCCCACCCCTGTACTTAACTAATGGCCTATCAACGTTTCCATTAGAAACTCTTCTGGAGAAGTTTCGGCCTGGCTTTTAGTGATGAAAATACTAGTTTTTGTCAGTGAAATACGAGTTCCCAGATGTGGTTTGGATATTTTTATTAGGTTTTTAACGCGAGTGCGTGTGTACAAACGCAAGGGAGGAATGTTGAGGGCCTTATTCAAACCAGATCGGTGCTGCCCAAGTCTCAGCACCCTCTTGCTAAGCTGGTGCACTTTGGGCTTCACAGGTGTCCTGGTTTGAGGTAAAACAAACTAATTTTCTGTTCAGTAGTTTTACTTTTTTAGCTGGGCCTCTTCTAACTAACTAAAGTCTGAAATTAACAGCACATTGTGCAGAGACTGTTTCGTCTCACAGTGATAAGACCTGATTATACCAAGGGATGGTGCAGAGAGGCCCTTGCTTATACTTACTGCTAGAACAACCAAGGGCAGGTAATTTTGTCAGGTGACCTAAAACTGGCCAATTGGGGTATTCCATCCCATCCCCATCATGCTCAGTAAAAAAAGCTGAGGGATCAAGGGGTTATTAGATTTTTTTCCTTCAATGGCCGACGTCTGAGGAGGACCCTGTCTGTTCGTCTGCCTTTGATCCTGATCCGGAATCCAGCTCCTGTCAGTCACCCAGTCCAGCCTGGGATGTTCACTGGTGCTGCTGGTGACGTGATCGTCGTCCTGGGAGCCTGATATAGACTGTATACTTTTTTCTTTATCCTTTCTTTTATATTATTTTTAATTTTTCTTTTTATTGTTTATTATATTATTGTTATTGATATTTCATTAAAGTAGTTTAGTTTTTATCTAAACTCCTGAATCTCTTAATCCTTTCCTCTCCTCTTTTTTCTTTAGGGGGGGAGGAGGGGTCATCATCTGTCTGATTGGTCAAAACCACGACAACAGGCAACACCTCTGTTATTTCACTTGCCAGGTTCTTTTAAACAGCGAGGTGCCTTAAATAAAAAACAAAACAACCCACCCAGGGATCTGTGATCCACTTGAAACTGGGCCCAGGTATGCTCACAAGGTTCACGTACGTCGTGACTGGGCCAATGCAGGCAGCGCTGCCAAATTTGCAGCCGTTGGGGACTTCCTGATGTTTATTAGTCGTCTTCCAGTGTCATGCGGTGTGCAATACGAGCCGCCTCTTGCTGACTGCAAACTCCAAAGTGGCGTCATGAGCCCTCTGGGGAACACAGATATCATTCGTTTTATTAAGGACCTGGCTGGGACCCATCAGATGCTCTGCCTACTTCTTATTTAAGAAGAAATACCCGTGTACTCTTTCCTTCCCTCTTTCTGTGGCTATTAAGTGCTGTAATCAGTTCTGAATATTTCACTTCTACTACTAAATACAGAGCCTGTCAGGAAACCTCTTCAACTTTTATAGGAGCAGAGATGTTTAGGAAAACTCATACTGAACAGCAACCAGCAACCACAGCGGTCTGGTCTAACTGGAGGGCTGTACAGATGTATTAATGCCAAGTACATCACAAAGCAGAGGCAGCTGGCGCTAACAGCAGTAGAAGAGTAAAAACACAGAATCACAGAATCTCAGGGATTGGAAGGGACCTTGAAAGATCATCTAGTCCAATCCCCTGCCGGAGCAGGAAGACCTAGAGCAGGTCACACAGGAACGCCTCCAGGCGGGTTTGGAATGTCTCCAGAGAAGGAGACTCCACCACCTCCCTGGGCAGCCCCTTCCAGTGCTCCCTCACCCTCACCATAATGAAGTTTTTTCTCATACTTAAGTGGAACCTCCTCTGTTCCAGCTTGCACCCATTGCCCCTTGTCCTATCATTGGACATCACTGAGAAGAGCCTGGCTCCATCCTCCTGACACTCACCCTTTACATATTTATAAACCCCTTTGATGTCCCTTTTTCCGATTCCACCACTTCTCTGGGCAGACCCTTTCAATGCTTAACATTTCCTAATATCCGATGTAAGCCTCCCCTGGTGCAACTTGAGGCTGTTTCCTCTTGTCCTAAATACCGATAGTTAAACTGTCTTTAGCACTGCCTAAATTGCTTGTAGGGTCAAAACCCATTGGTGACAACATGTGGCTATCTTAGATGGCAGCCTGTACCTGGGGGGGCACTAAATATCTCAGACTGAGGCCCCGTGTGTAAAACGTGAGGCGCAATCATCTCTTTCTTGATAGGTTGTCTATGATGCACACAATTTGCACTGCCTAATAAAACTTGACATTTGCAAGAAATAGGATTAATTATCATACCTAAAGCAGACTTAAAATGTATCAGCTTGCAGATAAAGAATTTATTAATGTGAATCTAAATTATTTTAAAAGGGTGTCTCTCTAAAATCTCAAACTCTTTATTAATTTCAAAAGGAGCTTCAAGCAATCCCAGTCCCCTAAGGCTGCATTCACCTTCCTTGCTTGGATTTGATATAAACTTCAGGCTGAGTAGTTTTGGTAGTATTTATGGGCAGAGAAAGATAATGTAGTGTTCTTATAGGTGCTCAGACTATTCAGTTGCTATACACTTGTAAAACAAAGTATAAACAAGCACTGGAGTCAAATCAGGAATAAGATTTGTGTTTCATGCAGTACTATTTCAATAAGGATTAGAATTTTATGAACTGGCCAAATGCAAAACTTTCCCAGTGAAATTTCGCTCTACTTAACAGTAATTTCAGATTGGAGAAACCAAGTGCTGCAATGGGAATCAAACTACCTCATTTTAATGCAAAAGAAACTTAAAAATGATGCTTAGAGGAGACTCCATGCAGTCATATAATCCAATAAGTGTAGATTTACCTAAGTGCACATGGGGCCAGAAGACCGCTGTTAAAAGGCTCAATCCATCTCCCCTTAAAGTTAATAGAAAGACTCATTTGAATGGGATTTGAAATATGCCCTCAAGCTGGCTACTGGAAAGTGGTGACGATTACTATAACATGCTGGCCGTATTTTAATCATACAGACCCATCTTTTTAGGAGGGGCTACTTCGGAGAATAAATGAATCCAGTGGGAAAGCTTTTCATTCATGCAGCTTTAAATACCAAAATGTGATGTTCTGGTATGCACTTTTTTATGACCTTCACATTTTCCCCTCCAGAAGGATTGTTTGAGTGGACTAAAGGAGTTAAAAAAACATCTAAGATGGTGTAGGATTTCATGGCTGAATGCAAAGATCATTCATTACTACATGTATATTTATTTCTTTTTCATTCCTGGGCTAGAATACTGCATAAGCTCATTCAAAGTTCATATGCCAAGTTCTTTTTGTTAAAGAAGATGTCCTTTCTATGATATATGAGTTGTATTCTTATGATGTCTTTAGTTGATGCTGTGTATATGCTTAAATATATTTTGGTCATTCTCAGTATGTGGGTTTTGCTGATGTTAGGATTAATACAAGCATCCTGACTTGTGTAAGAAATAGTGTGACTGGCAGAAGTAGGGAGGTGATTGTCCCCCTGTCTTCAGCACTGGTGAGACCACACATTGAGGATTGTGTCCAGTTCTGGGCACCTCAACACAAGAGAGATCTGGAGGGGCTGGAGCGAGTGCAGAGGAGGGACACGGAGCTGGGGAGGGGCCTGGAGAATAAATCTTATGAGGAACGATTGAGGGAGCTGGGAGTGTTTAGTTTGAGGAAGAGGAGGCTGAGGGGAGACCTCATCNGACAAGAGGGAATGGCTGCAAGCTGCAGCAGGGTAGGTTTAGGCTAGACATTAGGAAAAAATTTTTCACGGAGAGAGTGGTCAGTCAGTGGAATCAGCTGCCCAGGGAGGTGGTGGAGTCACCCTCCCTGACTGTGTTTAAGAGCAGATTAGATGTGGTGTTGAGGGATCTAGTGTAGGGGCGAACTTGTAGAGTAGGGCTGATGGTTGGACTTGATGATCCCAGGGGTCTCTTCCAACCTAAATGATTCTATGATTCTATGATTCTATGATTCTATGATTCTATGATGGTGGGGGATATGGTGTAGGGGAGAACTTTGTAGAGTAGGGCTGATGGTTGGTTCAGTGTTCCCAAGGGTCTTTTCCAACCTGAATGATTCTGTGATACTGTGAATGAATGTTCATTTAGTTTCTCTTTCTGTTAGATAAACCATGGCTCAGCAAAACTCTGCTCCTATAAACTCACAGTGACATCTCCCACCTTTTCTGCCTGGAAAACAGCAACTTTGTAGGGCCATTGCTTAATGTCAGCTGGTTCAGCCTTGTCTCTGGTCCCAAGACCACAGAGGTGACCAAAGCCCAGGCACCAAGTAAGGTATCACCAGGTGGCATGAGAAATAAACTCCTCTGAGAACTTCTTCTGGTATTCCTTGTCACATCGAGTTACATGAAAGGGAAGGGCCCATGGTGCATTTTGGGAATTGGCTTTTATCAGGAACCTTATTGGTACAGGGTCTCATCTTGGCAGTATCTCCCCACCATGGCACAACCTTTTATCTTCTCCATGACCCTATTTCCCAAGTGCAAACAGGAAGCAAATCATAGCTCCAAGCCAGACAGGAGCATCACAAAGATGGGTCTTGGAGCCAGAGGGTCCTCCCATGCTGTTCCGTGACTACTTGATGTTCGGGTGATTCATAAAGTAGAAGGTGTTACACGGCCCAACAAAAGGAATATGTGTATTAGCAGGAAACTGAAGGAGATGACAAAAACCCAGGGTCAGTTGAAAAAGCTGGATGAATAAATAGATAAAGCAGACCTTTAACTTTAGCTCCCAGAAGACCAGAGGTGTTGAAGTGCCCCATTATGCCAGGCTTGGACACCTTTCCCACTTGAGGCAGGCAGGCAGGAGGAATTGCAGTCTTGCCCCGGAAACACAGCGACCACATACTCCGTGGGTGAACCTTGCACAATGCTCCAACCACCAGCTCTGGGAGCCCAGGGGAGTCATGGTCCCATGTTTTGGAATCCCAGTTCACAAGCTATAAATAAACATGTAACCGATCTGTCTTCTCAGAACAAACTGGATGCCTTCTGGTGTCAGCCTTATGTTAAAAGTGAGATTTTTGTTTTCTTCCCAACATCATTTATTTCTTTGGGAATTATCAATGATTTCACAGGCTCTTTTGCAATTTTTTTCTACTCTTTATTTTTTCTTATTCATAAAATTCAAGATATTAATTCCTATTTAGTCGTGGCTTTTTGGCCTTCTCGACTGCTTGCTTTTCAAATCGTGAACTGTTTTGTTATCCTTGACTGCGTGCAAGGCCTTTTCTGCAAGAGCCTTGGACTTTTGCACAATCTGAACTAGATGGAAGCAGGTGTCCTTCCAGGTGCACAGCAGGAAACCCAACTGGGTTTTAATGCTTGCAGAGACCACTGATGGTGTGCTTTGTAATGCTAATGTTTAGTGCCTGGGCCCTTTCATAGGGGGAGATAAGTACTGGGTACCTTCTAGTAAGAGAAAAAGTAGGAAGAACAAATGGGTAACATTTAAAGCCATTCAGGCTGAAAAGCACACATTTTCAAATCATAGAATCATAGAACTGTCTAGGTTGGAAGGGATCTTTAACATCACCTAGTCCAATCATCAACCTCACTCTGATAAAAACCATCACTAACCCATGTGTCTAAGCACTATGTCAACCCGGCTTTTAAATACCTTCAGGGGTGGTGCCTCAGCCAATTCCCTGGGCAGCCCATTCCAATGATTAATAGGCCTTTTAGTTTAAAAATTATTCCAAATATCCAATCTGAACCTCCCCTGGAGCAACTCGGGGGAATAGGAAATAATATCTGCACCATCTCCTTATATCTTTCTAAACAAGTTTGGATGCTGTAGTCAAAACTATTATTTTAATTATGAATTATAACTGCATGAAATTATATAATTTATGGTCATCATTCCTCACTGTCCCTTTTACATTTAAAGTCTATAAATCTTGCACACTTGTGATAAGGTTGGTAATAATAATTTGATGGTTTACTGACTGGTTAGATTCCTGTGAGAAGGAAAATATTAATACCACTGAAGTTTTGCGATTTTTTTTACTGGAGGCACCACTTACTCATCTCAAATCTATTTAAATAAAATAAATAGCTATTGTTTTTAGTGCTTTTATGTTATTTATTTGGCTAGCATCTCTCCACAACTTTGCAAGTAGCCTGAATGTAATTTAGACAGGGATGATAACCAATTATTGGGTGTAGGATGTACCTGGCAGAGTCTTTCTAATGAGGAGGGAAGGCCTGGGTCTGTCCCACCTGGGTTTTGGACGTTCAAAGCAACCACTGTGGAGTTGCTGGTGGGGTCTTCAGCATAAAATTAATTTCTGAGCCCAGACAGAACTTGCAATGGTCAGATAATGGTCAAAGGAGAAGTTTCGTGGCAGTTCTGAAGATTAATCCCTCAAGCAATGCCTCTCAAAGGGCAAGACCTGCTTAAATAGGTCAAACATGGAGTGTTCTGGGAGCACTGGGAGAGTTGCCCCAGGACACAGGGGAATTCAGTAGTGAGCTGTGAGCAGACTCCACTCCATGCCTTAACGACAACCCTATTAACCAGCATTATTTTTACCCTTTCTGTTATTACAAACAATTATAGCAGGTCTGGAAGGAAAACTAAGGGAAAACAAACACTCAGGTTTATCAGTCTGGTTTTATTTTATCTATTTCCGTATAACTGCTGCTACAACGTGCAAACTCTGAACAGTACATAAAATGGTTTAATGGCCAGGACAGAGGGTTACTAGCCAAAGAGCAATTAAGCCTTAGCCTCCTGAGTCGCCTGTTATACATCTGGAGGGAAATGGTACTCGAAAGGCTAAGCCCGCGAAGGGCTGTGTGGCGACACCGAGGGCTGCTCTGTCAGATCCCAAGCATCCCAGGGCCGAAGCCAAAGGAGAAAGAAGCTTTGGCCTTGTAATTCTTTCCATGGCAGTGTCTGTCAGGCAGGCGTCTCGCTCCGGCGGCCCAACGTGCCCGCCTGCAGGAATTCACAGCCGGGACACGGGCAAGCCTTGATGACGCGGCTTATCTTAGATGTCAGGACTTTCTAGGGCACAGATGCCTTACACTCGCTGCAGGACAGCAGGAATTGTAGTTTTCCCTCCTGCAGTGAGGTGCTTTTGTGTATTTTTTTTCTTTTTTGACAGCTGAGGATTAGTTGTTTCATCCTTCCTGAAGACTTCATAGAAGGAGCTGGTGGTACTCCCTCTGTTTCAGGGGTCGCAAAACCTGGCACTACGCTGGGAGGAGCAATGAGTTAGCATCTCTCACCGTAACTGGTGAGGTGCCCCCAAAAGGCTTTGCACAGGCACTTTCAGAGGCTGCGTGTGGATTGGCAAAGCACATCCCCAAGGAAGATCCACAATGTGTGACATTCAGTGCACTAGAAACTTCTCAGAGATCTGGGAATGTGTATTAAGCATTCTTGAGGCTGAAATCAAAATACAGCAGAGTGAAGTGAGAGTTCATAGAGTCATAGAATCATAGAATAATCCAGGTTGGAAGAGACCCTTGGGATCATCAAGTCCAACCATCAACCCTACTCTAAAAAGTTCTCTCCTACACCATATCCCTCAACATGCTGTTGATAGCATGTTGACACTGAGTGGACCCTGGCAGCTGTGGGGAGGGAGAGCAGAAGAGGTCAAGTACTTAGAACTCGGCCCAGAAGCACCTCTATGAAACTTCACCATCTTGCTCCTTGAACAGATTTACACTGTAAAAATTACAGGTGAAATAAACTGGAATAACTGAAGAGGCATTTCAGGAAGTAATAATTAAGTAAGGCTTAGAGCTGGTGAGTATTCCTTCTTTCTTATTAGTCACTCAATGGCTTGAACGCTCCCCACTCTGGGTTCAGCATCTTCCTTGGCATCCTCAGGAGAACGTTACAACAGACAGTCCAGATGCTACACTGGGAGAGAAAAACAGATATTTTAATTTACTGGTCTAAAGAAAGGGAAAGGGTGAGTAGAGCCAGAGGTGATGACAGGCCACCTGAGATAAGGAAGGAAGCAAGCTCTGGATTCCACTCACTACTAGTGACAACTTAGTTTGAAAGACTGGAGCTGTTTCAACAGGAGGGAATTAGATATTCCAGGATAGCCAATAGCCTTGTCATCTGAGATAGGCAGATAAAGGATAGAACTGAAGTTGCGTAAATATTTCAACCGCTACTAACCTCTTTGACAGACATAGTTGAGTAGAGCTTGATTATTTAAGGGTATTAAAGAACTGGCTACTGCAGCAAAGCTCATTTAAGAGCTCAGCGAGGCAACAACTAATTTGCAAATCCCACTGAGCTTCAAGAATGAGTAAATTACCAAACTGCTTGGTCCCATAAAAAAGGGTTTTGGACCTAGCCAGCAGCCAACTTTTGGCTATTTAGAAACTTTAAAATAAAGCATTTAAATGGGAATAGGCAAAAACTGAGGAGGAGACTGAGAATCTCTGCAGCAGACTGAGGTCCCAGAGGGTGCAGTTACCCATCTATTACTTCAGGGATGTGGCTGTGTCTCCAAAGTGGCTCTAGGGTGCTACGTGTGAATGTCTCACATCCATGCTCAGATCTGAAAGTTGGACATGTTTAGATCTGAGTTTTTCACTGAATAAAGAGAACAAGCTCCAAGTTCTCTCTCTTATCCGTTCCAAATAAAACACAGGTAGGTTTAAATGTGTTAATTCATATTTAGTAAATATTTAGCCAGGATTACCAGTTCTGGCAATTTAAAAACCTGGATTCAAACAACCAACATCACAAAGTCCCTTTAGAAACCCTTAATTAAGAAAAGTGATAACCTGTAATGGGATCTTTTCCTTGCCCCTTTGCTTTTGAGGTTTTTTCCCCCATCACTTAATGCTTACTTAGTTTACACTATCAGACTCGACGTAGAAAGAGGAGCTTGAAACTCACATTATTGATTAAAAAAGAGAGATCCTCTCAAACTTGCATGGTTTTAGAGCTTAGGGTCCCTGAAAGAATTCTGAATATGGTACAAATAGTGATGTGAAGCTGTATTTTACCTCCTAGGTGTTAAGGCTGGCACTTCTTTCTTAAGGCAAAGCAACAGGATGCTGCGAATACAGGTAAAATTGCCATCGCTGTGCTGAGGAAGCACAGAGAGGGCTTTCTCCTCATCCCAGTGAAAGAAGGAATCCCCCTGGAGCAGATGAGAAGTCAGGCATCGCTTTTCTTCCTTTCCCAGCCACTGGGCCAGCCGAGTTGTCTATGCACACAGGCAGTGCACTTCCCAGGGCAGGAGAATAGCACACAACTGTGTGTCTTCCCTTACTTCACCGGGCTTGCTCCTTGGGTTAGGAATACATGCCCTAGGAAGCTCCTTGAGCTGCTTCCTTATTTATATTGAGGCCCTGCCCTACCCTAAATCAGCCAAAAAAAACCTGTAAGGTACAAGCTGGCCCTGAGTGTTGTATTACAAATAACACACAAGAGTATTCTTTCAGAAGGGGCATCCTCCCTTCTGTAACGGTGTAATTCCTTCTGCTATTAATGGGAGCTGCTAAAGAGGGAGGATAAATCTCAGAAAACAGTGACTGCAGCATGACGCATGTGCTTAGTTTGGGCTGTGAGGAGAATGCAGAGGGTTTTTTCTCTCTTCAGGGGCTGTAAAACTAGTTGAGGGGGACATTATTATCTCCCAGGGCCACCAGAAGTGAATCCAAAGGCCCAGCAAATGTTTTCTTTTCACTCTATACTTTTCTTCCTATCAACTCCAGTGAATTTTTAATTCAACTTCTTTAAAAACCTCAAAGGGAAAATAACTCCTGCCACTATTGCTATTACAAATTATCTGTGATGTGAAGGTGGAAGTTAAGCTGTACTGGAAGCTGTAAGCATCAAAATTTTTTATCTACACCAAAAGAATTAAATGGTTTTTAAGTTTTGGGGAAGAAATGAGAAATTTTCCAGAATTAATTTTTTTCTTTTTTTATCCCACTGAAAAATACTCTGAGAAATGGAAACTTTCCATAGGAACTCACCGGTTCAGTACAGGCTTTTGGGGATATCTGCAGTTCAAAACTTGACTTCTTAATCAAAACTAGAGATCAGCTAGAGGAAGTGATGGGAAGAGAAAGTGACAGAGACCCCAGAATAAGAAAGAACAACTCAGTAAGACACTGATTAGCTGGATAGAGAAAGGTGCTGACTAAAAGCTCTGCTCCAATTAGTATTTACTTATGGCATAAATTAGACAGTTCCAGCTTGGAAAGGCTTCTTAGGAAATAAGTCATGGTCTATTCTTCAGGGCTGTTCACTTTCTGATAACTGGGACTGAAGTAACTGAATATTGTCTTTCATATGCACCTCGAGCATCCAAGCCAATACACTGCAGTGATGGGGCGCTTTTGACTGTTTTTTTCCCTTACCTGATTTTATGAATAGCTTCATAGAAGCTATTCAAAGCAAGCTTCAAAGAATCTTAATTTCATGGTGGGAATGTTTATGAAAACTTGCAAAGCTCAATGGGACAAGAAGTGTGTTTCCTGCCCAGCTCCACGGCAGGTGTTTATTCTTTTTGGCACTATGGTATTATTCTGCAGTATGACATTCTTTTCCTAGTACTAAAGCCAAAAGAATTTTGGTAAAAAAAGTAAAACCAAGTGAGCCTTATCAGAAACCAGGACTGTCATAATTATGGTTGTCAGGATCCTCAAAATTAATTACAACTTCAAGCTGTGACAGAGCCTAAAATAGCAAGAGCTGCTGGTGATCCAAAAATCACTCACAGCATGTCCAAGCTAGTATTTGGCAGGGAGCACATGCAACTTAAAAAAAGAACATAACCCTTTAGACCCATGCAAGCAATTAAGCTCTTTGTGGAAATGTCAGGCCATAAGTACGAAAAGACCTTTCAATTGTTTACATACAATTTTTCCTCTAATTAGTGAGAGCTGATTTTAGTTTTTCCCCCTTCGTTTTTCAAGTAAGACCAGATGGGCTTAAGTTTGGAGGGCAGCTGTTCCCTTCAAAAGCAAAAACCAAAACCAAAACCAATAAAAAAAAAAAAGAAAAAAAGAAAGAAAGGAAGAAAGAAAGAAAGAAAGAAAGAAAGAAAGAAAGAAAGAAAGAAAGAAAGAAAGAAAAAGAGAAAAAAACAGAGGTGATTCTTGCCAAGTCAGACCCCATGATTTTTATAGTGAGGGGGGTACAAGTAAATGCCAATCAGCTTAGCAGCATTTAAAGATACGTAAGGAACTTAGCCTGGGAGCTCTGCTGACGACGTAAAACAAGAAGACATTTCCAGAAGTGTCTGTCAAACAAAGTATAAAAATAATCAGAGACTGATGGCACAAGTTGCTGACACTCTAGCTGATGTACAAGTGGGTGAAACTTAACAGCCCTATGCTAACTTTAATGTCATTGTTGCAGTGCTGCATCCTAACGTTCTGCAGGCAACGGTCAGTGGGTTAAAAATATACGGTAGGGCCGTGTTTGATCGGAGCTACCTCAAAAAATGCTAACGGGGAGGATTTCTTCTTTCATTGCACAAACTGTTAAATCACTCTGGTCCTATTGATTTGTGCTCTGCCTCTGCCATAGAATCATAGAATCATATAGGTTGGAAGAGACCATTGGGATCATCAAGTCCAACCATCAGCCCCACTCTACAAAGTTCTCCCCTACACCATATCCCTCAATACCACATCCAATCTACTGTGACTTGTTCCCATCCCTACTCTACAAGTTCTCCCCTACACCATATCCCTCAACACCACATCCAATCTGCTGTGACTTGTTCCCATCTCCATCCACTCGTCCACGCTTTAAGACTTGAACATAATGACCCAGACAATGTCTAAAGTGAAAAAGGTCTGTAGAATGCAAGACAAATGTCTCCTAGCTAATAGTCAAGGCAGCACATCTTTGCTCGCAGAGTTTCACCTCTGCTTGGGTTCAGCCCGTTGACTTTCTGGGCTTCGGTCTGTCAAGGGAGAAAGGGGAGGCATCGCTAAAAAGTAGTTGTTTGAAATCCTGAGGTAAGGGAGGTGCTTATATAAAGGCTAAGTCACAGACAGTCTGTTTCTAAGAGGGAATAGACAACATGAAATACAGTGAACTTATTTTCTTATTTATTTCTTCTATTCTCCACGCCTTTCAAACATCTTCATACATCCCTGCTGAAAAAGCCCAAGCGTAGGCTCTTATTTAAAAGTTTGATTATAAATGTGGATCCTCAGAGGTCAGGATGTTAGTCTGAGCCCTTTTTAGATGAGTTCACTTCGCTTCTGTTATCCCTCACACCTGTGATCTGTCTTATCTATTTGGATTGGAAGCTCCTTGCAGCAAGGCCTATGATGAGGTGTCTGTGGCACCTAACGAGTCAATCTTTTTTTGGCCCTACTGGCACTGCCATAACACATAGTGCTAAAAATTAATCAATTTAGTGTTTAGATTTACAGCTATGGCCTGTTGGAAACTTACAGTCCGGGAGATGAGTGATATCCTCTTACGCAGGCAGAGCCAGCAGAAAAGTGTTCCACTCAGTAGGTCAAAAGCAAGAAAAAAGAGAGGTGAGGGAATGTGTGTGATGTCAGTGCTGCTGCGATACTGAGCTGAGACAGAAGCGCACATCTCCAAGAAACGGGTAATAAATGAACACTAAGGACATCAAAGTAGATACTGTTGGATCCCAGCGTTGTTTGTGCTCTCTGGGAGCATAAACAGCTAAGTGCTCCCACTGAATTTTGTTCTCCTTTCTTCCTATCGTGTTACTTGCTGGGTCTTTTTCTTTTTATATATGAGTAAGCAACATTGCTGAATGCTAAAATCAATCCAGGAGACACGTAGCAGCGTCTGGTGGATGCCAGAAAAGGAGGTAAATAGCAAGTTCTTGTTTCTTTCATGACTAAAATTGCAAAAAAGATGGGATCATCAGTATTCTCCATGTCACATGGCAGATGGGGATGGTTTGTGTTTCAAGGCATCTTATGAGATTGGAAATTCAGGGTGTTGAATCATTTAGTCCTATGAGGGACTAAAAAGTATTCAGGTGGTGATTTAGATGATGATTCAGAATTCAAGAATCATAGAAAGGTTTGGGTTGGAAAGGAACTTAAAGATCAACTTCCAAGCCCTCTGCCATGGGCAGGGACACCTCCCACTAGACCAGGTCTCAGAAGTTATTAATTTGCCCTCAAAATCCCAACAAATGCAGGTCCATAACAGTGATGAGGAGCTGGCCAGTTGAAGCAGCACACTGGTGGTTGTCCCAAATGAAAGAATGGATGGTGGGGCTTTTTTTGAAACACCAGAGTCAATGCTAGAGCAGAGAGTAAAAATGGGCCTTGCTCTTGTGGCAGATGGACATAGCTGTGAATGCAAATATCAGTCTGGAGAGTCTTTTCAGTCCTTCTTACATTTCAAATGTAGTAGTACAGCACAGTTTGGGATTAATTCCACCCTCTTCAGCACAGTTTGGGTGTGCTCTGGAAAACATATCTCACCAAAGGCTTCTGAAGGTGTTAAAGGACTGGCTGTAGAGTATCTCCACTCTGCCTGAAGAAAGAGTGTTCAGTCTGCCCTCCTCCTTGGTTTCTCTGCAGAAGGAAGGGTGTCCAAACAAGCCCATTTCACACATATCGCACCAGCCTGGCCTGGGGCTGACCCAGCAAGCCCAAAGCAGAAAGCTCTGTATCCCATTACCAAAACCCTCAACCATCCAACTCACTTGACTTCTCATTGTGTAGACTATAAATAACTTCATTCCAGACATTGCCAGGTGGTGCAACAGGGTGAAGGCCACTGCAGAGGAGAGCGTGCTCTCCTCAAAGCCTGTATCTGAAAGCTTGCTTTCAATCTGTACGTCCAGTTCTTTACCTTGAAGGCCACCTGCCAGAGGTGGTGTTTTGCTGACATGCCAATGGATGCTGGATGTTTTTTGACTAAGGATCTGCCTTTCCCTGAGCCCTTGGAGGGAAACAATGACATACCCTCCCAAGGATTAGGGAAGATCTGGGTCTAAGGGACAGCATGCAACTGCCAAGGATCTGACTTTGATGTATTGGTTAGGACTCCACAGGAATTCCAAGGCCAAATCCTGTGGATTCTGGTGCTGGCATGTGGAGGAAGCTTTCCTTCCATCTTCTTCACTGCTCTCAACCTCTTTTGCAGAGGCAGGAGAGGCAGCAAGGTTATTGGGCTGCCCTTGGCTCCTGGCCACCAGCTGCATGCTGAGCCATGGGCCGGAGGTGACAGACCACAAAAGGCCTGCTAAAGCTGCTCCCAGCATAACTAACATATTCTTCACCCTGAACTTTCATTCCCATTAGAGCAGTGTTCTCAGTGCTTAGTGCATTTGTTTACTGAGGCCTCCTCTCGCTGGGTGGCTCCACCTTCAGCCTGGGTCATGCTCCTGCATATGCCAACCATACCAGTTTGTGTGCTTTGCTGGTGCTTGATGCAACAGGCTGAAAGAGTTGGGGTTGT
>VZTM01020722.1:6995-52534 GCA_013400555.1 Jacana jacana
GAATAGAATAGAATAGAATAGAATAGAATAGAATAGAATAGAATAGAATAGAATAGAATAATCTGGTTTTGAGTTCACCTCCTGTGTTGGAACTCAGCTGACACTGAGACAGATGAAGACTCTTAGGTGGGTTAATATCAAAATACACATGTTGAGAAGTTACCTGTTAAGGCCCTTCAGCCTTTGGTTTGGTTTTGCTGTTACTGCTGTCAAAATTCAACAGCTGTATACAGTAGGAGAATGCATCAATTAAAAAAAAAATGAAAATCCCTTGCAGTGGTGTGGTGCCACATCCTGTGTGCCCCAATAGCAAGCTCTGCTGTTAATGGAAATGTTTGTAAGTGTTATTAGGTTCATATTGCTGTACTATATGTGTAGTCAAGGGGATAATAAGCAAAATTATCAGTCTGTAAGAATGATAATATGCCACCTGCTAGAATAATAAAAAGTTTGAATGCTGTGTGGTCCAGGGACCTTTTGAACTGGTATCATGTCTCAGGCTCACGCCGAATCAGATACTCAGATTCTTGTGTTGCATTTCTCTCAGTGTTGATGTTGTTGGATTTGATTCTGTTTTATCTGCAGGAGTGCAATGTGTGACGTTTCCCTTCAGGCTGTTTTTTGCAGGACTCACTAAATTTAATCCTTAAAATATTCCCTCTGGTATCAGGAGATCAATTTTTATTTTTTTTTCCCTCCAGCCAAAATATTATGGAAATCAGTGGAATGGAAAAGGCTGTTAAGTCAATACATGAATATCAGAACGTGGAGAATAAGGTGGACAGGAAATTGGGGCGCTCGTTGGTGGTGTAAAAATGGCATTGCTTATAAATGTGGAATTCTCAAATAGGTAAACAATGGAAAAAGCCAAACTTCTTCATAAGAATTGCCAGTTTTCAGCCTCCCTGCTCCCTACTGAGCATATATGAGGATGATAAGGAAGAGGGCAGACTTACTGGCCCTCGTAGGGAAGCTCCTGGCACTTCTGTCAGCCCTGCAAAGCACCAGGGGCTTTTACAAAAGAACGTGTATTTTTTTGTGTCCCTTTGAAATTTCCGTGTGGCAATTGCAAAGCTGTCACAATTAGCATGTGGGTTTAGAGCCTTTTTACTGAAAGGGCTTTCCAGTGTTAATAATACTGTAACTAAACCGTATACGAGACCCAAAACATGTAAGGCTGTCCTTACCCTTTGCTTACTGCTGCTTCTGTTGCAAAAGATCATTCCTGAGATGCAAAACCACACCCTGTAAGACTAAGTCCTTCTTTTTAAAATCAGTTACTTCTTTTGGAGTAAGTTTTATTTGTAAATACGTATGTGTGTCGTTAGAAAAATCATGTCAGTCTGGGCAGGGACTTGCTTCCCTGTGTGGAAAAGCAGACAATTTGGGGAGAGACCAGTCTCCTCCGGAGCAGATCGTCCTGCTTGGCAGAAGGTGGTTGCTGGAGAAATCAAACCAAAGCACGCTTTCAGCAACCTCAGACACTAAAATAATTGCATCCTTGATCCACCGCCTTGCTGAAGCATTCCCAGAGATTCTCCATAAAATAGCAAAGCTATTAAAACTACATTTCCTTCTTGTTGTCACTATGGTGGCTGTCTTTCTCCTTGAGGACAGTGATTTGTAACAGGGAAGCCTGTAGTCGGTTTGGTCCTCAGCAGAGTTAACCTCACCTCTGGTACCTCTTCACTTGCAGAAGGGGATGTAGCTGCTGGAAGAAAAAGGCAGCAGCTTTGATCCCCTTTCTGGAAAAAGCATGACCGTCGCAGTGTAGACATGAGACTACCTTCCTGTTACTGGCTCTGAGCAGCATCAGTGAGTTTTTAGATTGTTCTGGAAGCACGTATATCAGGAAACAAATAGAAGAATTAACGAAAGGGATGTGCTTTGATCCTTTCCTGTTTGAACGTTGGTTATTCATCCATCAGACAAAATCAAACCCGACACTTCTATTAGAACCAGTTTGCAAAGTGGACGGGTTGCTGAAGGCTAGATGTGCTTAAATAGTCAATGAAATACCAGTAAGTAGAACACACCAACATTGCAGTGGGTTGGTATCAGGTAAGGAAGGAGCAAGAATTCTGTCTGTTCAGGATTCCCATAAAACCTTTAGGACTTCCAACGGAAACAAAAAGACCTGAAGTATTTTGAGGCTGATGAAGCATAGGCATTCCTCCTCACATTATGGTTATACCTCTCTGTCTATGCTGGTTATCTAGGACAATCAGTACCCTGAATTTTCTCCAGTGTTAAGAAAATGCGTGCAGGTCAGATTCAAAATCAGGAATTTTATTTCTCTTGCAAAAATTGATTTTCCATTTTTAATGGCACGGGGATACTTGTATTAAGGACTAAAAATACTTTGAGTATTGTAACATGAGGTGGAAAAATGGAGGACTGTTTTTTTAATCTCACGTGGACATGTATTTCTGCAGAAATTAGATTTATAATGACGTTTTAGAGTAGGTTTTCATACAACCCAACCAGTTCATTCTTAAACCACTGTCTGTTGTACTGGATTGTATTTGTGCCATTGGGAAATCGGAAAGATTTGTGCAGATTGGACACTTCAATAAAAATTGCAATTAGATTTTTTTAAAAAAGGGGTGGGGGCAGAAATAGTTCCCCAGCTTCAAATACCATTTGTATCCTGACTTATTCATAAGACCTTTCCTTGAATGTGAGAACTTTGCAGCAATTTGGGAATAGGCTCTTACAAGAAAGAGTTGCTTTTTGTGACAGCTGCTTGATTTTTTTGGTGCCTTCCCAGCAGCGTTGGTGGCAGAAGCGTCCTTCAACACCGTGCCGTGGCTGCACAGAATATTTTGAAGAATATCCTTACTGAGTGCTATCCCTCTCTCCTGTGTATTCTCCAGGCTTGAATCTTTGAATGGAGCATGATTTCCAATTTTTTAAAGCTTTCCCCTGCCCCATTGGCTGTGGCACTGATACGGGCTGTGACTGGGCACAGGGAGCTTAAGCGAATTGGTTGTAATTGCTTTGAATAGAGATGGAGAACTCGGTCAGCTAGACCAAATTCCGTATTAGTGAAGGGAAATTAGGTGTGAAGCTTGGCTACAAATATAAAGTACCACCCAATGGTGCAAGCATTTGGTTACATGATTGGCTACAAATATAAAGTACCACCCAATGGTGCAAGCATTTGGTTACATGCATATTGTTGTTATACTGGCCTGGCATGAATCTGTGGGCCTGTTCTCCTACCCATCCCAAGTATCACAGATCTGTAGAACAGTTAGAGCTGGAAAGAACCTTCAAGATCATGGAGTTCCAACCTCCCTGCCCTGCCCTGTTCCAAACCCAAAACACCACCTCCCGCCAGAGCAGGTTGCTCCAAGCCCCATCCAGCCTGGTCTTGAACCCCTCCAGGGATGGGGCAGCCACAGCTTCTCTGGGCAACCTGGGACAGGCTCTCACCACCCTCACAACAGAGAATTTTCCTGGTATCTCACTGTTACCCCTTGTAACATCACTACATGCCCTTTTAAAAATCCCTTCTCAGCTTTCTTGTAGGCCCCTTCAGATACTGGAAGGGGCTTTAAAGTCTTCCCAGAGTCTTCTCCAGGCTAAACAACCTCTCTCAGCCTGTCTTCATAGCAGAGGTGCTCCAGTCCTCTGAGCATCTTCTTGGCCCTCCACTGTACCTGTTCCAACAGGTCCATGTCCTTCCTGTGCTGGGGACACAGGACTCCAGGTGGGGTCTCAGCAGAGCAGAGTAGAGGGGAAGAATCACCTCCCTTGAACTGCTGGCCACGCTTCTTTTGATGCAGCCCAGGATGCGGTTGACTTTCTGAGCTGCAAGTATGTACTGCCAGCTCATGTTGAGCTTCTCATCCACCAACACCCCCAAGTCCTTCCCCTCAGGGCTGCTCTCCAACCATTCTCTACCCAACCTGTATTTGTGCTTGGGATTGTTCTAGCCCAGGTGCACAACCGTGCACTAAGCCTGAATGAACTTCATGAGGTTTACATGGGCCCACCTCTAAAGCCTGTCCAGATCCCTTTGGATGGTTATCCCTTCCCTCCTGCGTGTCAACTGCATCACACAGCCTGGTGGTGTCGGCGAACTTACTGAGGGTACATTCAATCCCACTGTCCATGTCTCCAACAAGGATGTTAAACAGCACTGGTCCCAGTACTGACCCCTGAGGAATACCACTTGTCAAGAAACCACCAGGGAGCTGGAAGGGCTACTTTTCCTTTCTGGTAGAGGTACTTTGGATGAAAGAGATGTGCCCAGTCCGTGTATTGGCTGTTTGAAACATGCATGATTTTCCCTCATGCCTATCTCAGCAGAAATGACACAAAGTGATGCTCTCCTGCTGCTTGCACTGGAGCATTGGTCCAAGCATTGGTTTCTCTGTTCCTGTTGGGAACTTCATTCATCTGTCATGGCCATTGCTCTCAAGGCTCTTCATTTCAGCACTACATGAAAAGAAGGCATAGCTTCAGCATCAGTTTCAGGGCCAAACTGTGGACAAATATACGTTTTGAAGGCAGTAAGTAATGTGTATGAGCCATGTTTTGCATAATCTGTTCATTGAAAAAGGCTGTTTTCTGTTCCAAGTGGAGGTACAGGCTTGGGGAGGATGCTTTGCCCAGCCAGGAGTAGAGGACGAGCGATCAGTTCTTAAAAATGACTGATTTTAAAGAACCAGCAGGTTATCAAACACAGCACCAGGCCGGTGCCTTTCACTTTTTAAGAAACTTGGGAATGATCTCAAAGGTTGAAAGACTGAAATAAAGCTACTTGTGATCCCGAGCTATTACAGGATCATAAATTTGCTGACATTGGCAGGCATCTCTGGAGATTGTCTGGTCCAGCCCTCCTGCTCCGGTGGAAAGTGGTGAGTATCTCCGCAAGACTCCACTGCTTCACTGGGCACTCTGGTCTCACTATTCTCAGGTTGAAAGAGTTTCATCTTCTCATCTTCTGCTTAAATGCGGTAAATTGTATTTCCTTTACTTTGCTTTCCTTTCTTTGTTCTTCCTCCCCCCACCCCCCACCCCGCCCCAAACTGCTCCCAGCACTCTAGGAGTGTCTCACCAGTGCCAGGTAGCACTCAGCTTGCTGGCAGTGCTTTTCCTACTGCAGCACAGATTTGCCACAAGGGCATTTTGTTCAATTTACCCAGCAGGACCCCATGTATTGCTCTGCACCGCTGCTTTCAAGCTGGTTGACCCCCTAATGTGTACTAGTGCCTGGGATTCTCTCTCCCCCAGTGCAGGACTGGGCGTTTTCTTTTGTTATTCTGAACATCATGAGACTCCCGTCTGCTGATTTCTGAAGCCTGTCAAGGTCCCTCCAAATGGTGGCACAGCCATCTCGTAACTCAGCCACTTCTTCCAGTTTAGTGTGGCCAGCAAACTTGCAAAGGGTGGTCCCATCAAATGGGTTGTTAGTAGAGATGTTAAATAGTGGTGGTACCGTTATCCACCCCCAGGTGCATCTCTATTAACTGCCCTTCGGCTGGACTTTGTGCTGAGGGATCAGAACACTGTGAACCCAGCAATGCAGCCAGTTTTCAGTCCACCTCATTGTCAGTCTACCTGCTTGGTAGATGTTTGTCTGTCTTCATCGGTTGGTCAATGAGATCAGAGACAGTGTCAAAAGCATTACTGATATATCTGCTGACATATCTGATATATTACTGACATATCTGCTGCTCTCCTCATACCCAACAAGCTCTTCACAGAATCACAGACCTTCATCTAATTGTAGAGGCCTGTCAGGGGGACCAAGCATGAATTGCCCTCCATAAAGTCACACTGATGGCTCCCAGCCTCCTCCTTGTCCTTTAGATGTTTGGAAATGGTTTCCAGAATCTTGTGCTCCACCATGACCTTCCTTAGCATTGAGGTGAGGCTGACCGATTTGTAGTTCCCTGGATCTTCCTTCTTGCCCTTCTTGAAGGTAGAGCGACATCCCTTTTCTTCCAGACCATAAGAACCTCTCTTTAGACTTTTCAAATGCAGCAGAGACGTCTTGCAATGATTGATAAAATGGCTGATAAAATTACACGTCATTTATAAAGTGAAACAAGTCAGAAATTATCATCTTGGTCTTAGACACAAAAGGATGGGTTTTGACTTGACGTGGGAATTGGATCTTGGCATTGAAACTGTGGTAACCAAGTGTGAAGGTTGGCTCAGTCATCTATGGCTGTCAAAAAACCCACCAAATGTCAAACTGAACGTTAGAAATAATTAGGAAAAATAAAGAACAGATCATGCAAAAGATGACTGTGGTACTTGATAGATCTAGGCGGTACAAGGGTCTTGAGCACAATGCACAATGCCCATCTCTGTCACAAAAAGGACAGAACATAACCTACACAGGTTCATATCAGGAGAGGAAGGAAGAAGATAAGATAGACACCCATGGAGTATAGTGTCACATTTGAAGAGTGAAGAGGAATCAATAGTTCACTGTCTCCTGCCATGCGAGAGCTAGGAGTTATCAAAGGAAACAAGGAGGTGGCAGGTTTAAAACAGACAAAATCAGGCTGGTTTTCATCTGCTATAATTTGTCTGCTCTGACAGGCATTGATGGGGGGCTGAAAGATGACGTGGGCTCAAGGGGAGGCAGGGCTGGATCGTGGAAGAAAAATCTATTGATGTAAAGAGAAATCCAGGGAAATCTGAGCTGCTTACATTCTTCTCTAAGCTTCTGTCTTTGGCTGAAGCTGTGACCAAGGTTTTGCACTGGACAAATTATCAGTCTGATCTACTACAATTCTCCTGATATTGGTCTTTTTATTATCAATTTCAGGAGCGTAATGCTAGCAGGTAACGAGAGGTGCATCAAATTCTGTTTAATGTCTTTATTCGTGATCTCAAGGATATAGAGAGCACCATCAGTAAGTTTGCAGATGACACCAAGTGAGGTGGGAGTGTTGATCTGCATGAGGGCAGGGACGCTCTGCAGAGGGACTTGGATAGATTGGATCCATAGGCCGATATTAATGGCATGGGCTTCAACAAGGCCAAGTGCCAGGTCCTGCACTTGGGATACACCAACCCATGGATGGCTACAGGCCTGGGGAAGTGTGGCTGGAGCTGCCTGGCAGAAAAGGACCTGGGGGTGCTAGTTGACAAGTGGCTGAACATGAGCCAGCAGTGTGCCCAGGCGGCCAAGAAGGCCAATGGCATCCTGGCTTGTATCAGAAACAGTGTGACCAGCAGGAGTAGGGAGGTGATTGTCCCCCTGTGCTCAGCACTGGGGAGGCCACCCCTTGAGTCTGGTGTCCAGTTCTGGGCACCTCAGCACAAGAGAGATCTGGAGGGGCTGGAGCGAGTGCAGAGGAGGGACACGGAGCTGGGGAAGGGCCTGGGGCATAAATCTTATGAGGAGCCATTGAGGGAGCTGGGACTGTTTAGTTTGAGGAAGAGGAGGCTGAGGGGAGACCTCATCACATCACTCTCTACAACTGCTTGAAAGGGCATTGTAGAGAGGTTGGTGCTGGTCTCTTCACACAGGGAATTAGTGATAGAATGAGAGGGAATGGCTTCAAGCTGCAGCAGGGTAGGGTTAGGCTGGACATTAGGAAAGAATTCTTCCCAGCAAGAGTGGTCAGAGCCTGGAATGGGCTGCCCAGGGAGGGGGGGTGGACTCCCCATCCCTGACTGTGTTTCAGAGTGGTTGAGATGTGCTGTTGGGGGATCTGGTGTAGGGGAGACCTTTGTAGAGTGGGGCTGATGGTTGGACTCCATGATCCCAAGTGTCTTTTCCAACCTGAATGATTCTGTGATTCTATGATCTATGATTTTCTATGATGATATGACATTCTATCGTATCATTGCATTAACCTATGATTCTATGATGACCTAAATGATCCTATTATTCATTTTTTTGTATCTCTTTTGAAATGTAACTGAAGATAACCTACTCTGATGATCTTGCACGGCACTAGAGATGTAGTAGCTGTAATGGGGAGCGGTGATTGCTCTGCCACAAAACAGAACACAAACTGAGCAAATGAGAGTGGTTTTGAACTCGTGGTGACAGATTAGAAAAAGAATGGAAGAAATGTATTTTCATTAAATAGTTGTTCAATCCACTTCCTGACAATGATGAAATCTTCAAAATCATTAGTTTGGTCGAACTGCTGTGCATCTCTTGCAGGCATTAATTACAATAACTGCTTTTTAAATTAGCTTTTCAAATGTTCATTCTGTATGTGAACTCTGTGTTTAATTACTTCTCTTGGTTTATCACTGTCACAGCAGCAAATCTAGTCCAAATAGGCTGGAAATTTCTGTTTGTGGCATTGGGGCAGCCTTTTCTTCTAATACGGTGATGAAGGTTGATGTAGAATTGAAATTCTGAGTGCAGAGACAGATCTTGTGCTTTTCAATAAGGAGAGATTAAAAAAAAAGTGTGGGGGAAAAACCAAACCTCTTCCTATACATTAGAAAAAATTTTCATCGTATCATTGTTTCTCCTAAGCTACCACATGCATATTGAAAATAGCAAATTTTTCCCATGTTTAGCCGCATCTCAGCACAGTAAGTGTTTTTCTTTGCCCTTAGAGCATGGTCCCAGATAGATGTTAGAAAGACCAGTGATTGTTAGTTAAGATTGACCCTAAATTGTGTGTCATCACGCATCAAAATCTGTCAGTGGTAATTTCTGTAATGTCTTTTGTTTACAAAAATAGCTGCATTTTTATTTCTGCAGTAAACACATTTTTTTCATTTAAAACTGAAACATGTGTCACTTAAAACTCGGTGCAGTGACTTCATAGTTGGCATTTTCTTTATCTGAAAGGGAAGAAGGGTGAGCCTCATTATTTGGAAAGGCGGGCTGTTCCCTGCACTCCCGCAGCATAAGCTGTACCGATACTGAACTCACTTGATGCGTGAAGAAAAAATATGGTGTGGGGTGAGTTTTTTTAAGCATAGTGTCTAGACACGTTATGTGCCAATTTCATTTCACTGCCATATCAGAAGCTTCACAGACGATGAAATTTCTTCTGTGTTCTAAAGATACTGTGCGCTTCTTGTCCTTAAGCCAATTCTGAATCTATTTCAGTACTTCTTTTCTTATGCTGTACTTTCTGACCGTGTAAATTGATCTGGTGTGATATACAATCCTAAAGCTTACCCCAAATTTAGATAAATTATGTCCCTACTTCACCTTTATGTCCCACTTCAGTTCTGCACTTAAGGAAACAATTTGTCAGACCTTCCATAGAATCAGACAATGGTTAGAGTTGGAAGTGACCTTCAAGATCATCAAGTTCCAACCTCCCTGCATTGGGCAGGGACACCTCCCACCAGAGCAGGTTGCTCCAAGCCCCATCCAGCCTGGTCCTTCTCTATATCAGTGCTGACTGCCTCTTTTTAAAATTACAGTGGTTTAAATACTATATAATGTTTCCATGTTCTTCACAGCTTAAAGTCGAGTTTGAGTGCCTGAAGTTCCTGGGCTCTTTCCTTGTTATTGCATTAAGTAGAAAAGCTGAAGTGACCTGCCTGCAGTTCTCTAGTGCTGCTTCTCCTTCAGTGGGCTATCAAATGTTTTTGCCAGAAGCTTTTCCTTAGTCGTCTCTTGACAAGTGTCTCTTGAAATGCTAGGGTATAATCAGTGGCAGGGCAAGCACAGAGGATTTTGATGGTCTTTGGAGAAGAGATGAGTGCCAGACTGGAAGCAATTATGGCAAGTAAATTTGTTGAGATACACATGAAAATTTAACTGAACCAAAAAAATGACCTAGTTCACAGAATGCACAAAGGTGGTTGTCAAATAGGTAGTGGCTCTCTCTTGGGTCCCTGTGAGAGAGGCTCTACAATCCTACTGGGGGTTCTCTCTGACTTCAGGGCTTAGTTTTAGGGCCAGTCTTGTTTAATATCTGTATCAATGACCTGGATGAGGGGATTGAGTGCTCTCAGTAAGTTCACAGATGACACCAAACTAGGTGGGAGTACTCCTACACTGGAGGGTAGGAGGGCTCTACAGACGGACCTGGGCAGGTTGGATGAATTGGCCCAAGGCCAATTGCATGGGGTTCAATACAGCTAAATGCAGGGTCCTGCCTTTGGGTCACCCCAAAGCCCCTGCAGCACTACAGGCCTGGGGGAGAGTGGCTGGAGCTGCCTGGCAGAAAAGGCCCTGGGGGTGTTGGTGGACTGTGGGCTGAGCATGAGTCAGCAGTGTGCCCAGGTGGCCAAGAAGACCAACAGCATCCTGGCCTGCATCAGGAACAGCGTGGCCAGCAGGAGCAGGGAAGCGATGGTGCCTCTGTACTGGGCACTGGGGAGGACTCGCCTTGAGTGCTGTGTCCAGTTCTGGATCCCTCACTACGTGAAGGACATTGAAGGGCTGGAGCGTGTCCAGAGGAGGGCTATGAAGCTGATGAGGGGTCTGGAGAACAAGTCCTGTGAGGAGAGGCTGAGGGAACTGGGCATGTTTAATTGGGAGAAGAGGAAGCTGAGGGGAGACCTCCTTGCCCTCTCCAGCTCCCTGACAGGAGGGTATAGAGAGGTGGGTGTTGGCCTTTCTCCCAAGGGAATAAGGACAGGAGCAGAGGAAATGGTCTGAAGTTGGGGCAGGGGATGTTCAGGTTAGATCTCAGGAAGAATGAGTTGACTGCAGGAGTGGTCAGGCACTGGAAGAGCCTGCCCAGGGAGGGGGTTGAGTCCCCATCCCTGGAGGGATTTCAGAGCCCTGTAGATGTGGTACTTCAGAGTATGCTCTAGTGGCTAAGATTGTTGGGTGTTTTTTGTGTGTGTGTGTGGTTGGACTCTCGGATCCCAGAGGTCCTTTCCAACCATAAGATTCTGTGATTCTATGACTTGTTATGTTGGCATTTTCTCGTGGTAAAGTTTGGTCTAACAGTAGGCAACAGCGTGCTTAAATGGCTGCATCAGTTCCAAATCCCACATTAACTTCCAATGGCAATAGCATGTGCTCATTCACCTTTCCCCTTCAGCAAAGGGCGTTTTAAATATATTGTGTATCTCCTTCAAATTGTGTTTGGCCTTTTTTTTCACTTCATGCGAATATCTATTTTGCAGGGTCATCGTTTAGGTTTTTTTGGGTGGGATTGTATGTGTGATGCTGCAGATATTTTGCAAGCTTTATCTCAGTCTTAAGCTAAACAGTTCAGTGTCAGGGTAGAGGCATCCTTCTCCTTGAATTGGAAGAAATAAAAGACATAGTATTATTTTATGGAATTACATCAAGGAAGCCGTTATTTTTGAATGTTATTAAAAAATTAGTCTAGCCATAGAATAAAAACTCAAAGATATATTTATCCATCAAAGAAAACTTTCATCTGCTTCTGGGTATTTCAAGTACGTTCAAGTTCCTTGTTGTGACATGAGTGTTTTGCATACTGTGTCCCGAGGAGAAAAAACAATGGTTTGATCAGGTTTGAAAAGAAACACTATCCAGAAGCTGATCGGTTTGGTTATAACAGGCTGAGGCTACAGAAGCACAAGGAGAACAATGTCCAAAATCCATTTTGTTGAATCAAAGTATTGAGTCGCTCAGGGAATTAAAAGGATTGTGATAGAACAAAGCAAATGACTTTAGGACCTAACCGCAATTTTAAAAGAAACGACTTTGTTGTGAGGAAGGAAAAACCTGGTGGCACTACTTTTAGCAAACCCTTGGGTCACATAGTGCATGAAAAAAAAAACAAAACATTTTAACAGGCAGGTGGGATGCACAGGTTCCAAGAAAAATGCTTAGGGCTGCTGGTGGTGCAAATGAGACTATTTTCACCACTGGTACTTACTCTTCTGTTTTTACACCTCTTCAGGTTTCAGACATTATTGGCCCAGATACTTAGTAGGTGGTGATAACCTACCTTTGATTTTTTTGGGGTCAGAAGGTCTGTGATGTTTTATTGTTATTTTAGACACTATTTTCAGTGTTTTCATCCTTGAGGCAAACAGATATGTATATTTTAACTGGATCAGAAAGGCACTATATTAATTTTTAAACTGTCAAAAGCATGCCCTTCTGTGGGTGGCTGCCTGTGCCAGGTCAGCAGCAAATTAAGACAACACAAAATGACAACGAAATGTGGAAATATTTAGTGCCGTTTCTTAGAATATTGACTGGGTGTTTTTTCTTCTCCAGACCTAATGATTGTGTGTGTGTACACGTGCCAGAGTTAGCATTTTCAGGAGGGAAATTCAGAGTATTTCAGGCCTGCTAAAGGCTTCATGTGAAAGGAAGAGTTTATTGAAGGTTGAGTTTTATACCAAGGAAGGAATGATCCTTGGGAGGAGGCAGCAAAGATGAGGTCTCAGTCTGTTCCCAGGAGTATGTCTGTCTTTTGTCAAATAGCTATTTAATGTAGACATCACTTCAGCCAGGAGCATAAATGAAATGCAAGCCTGTTCTATCCCAGAGCTAGATGATGGGCAAATGTTATCTTGTCATATTGACCAGGTGAAATCTTCTGGGGAGGAGGGGTGAGCAAATACTGAAATACCTCATCTTCTTCATGGTGCTGTTGAAATACTTAAAAGATCTCCACAGTTTCTTCTCAGGTTAGTTCCTGCTGCAGTTGCAGACTATGTTTTAACCCAGGATGGGGTCTTGGGATTCTTAAAAGTGTAAGCTTTAAAGCAAGGCCAATTCTGCAGCATTTCAAGCTGTTCAGACAATTGGGACCCTCTGTTCTTTGCATTTTCCTTCTTTTAGAATCTCTTTGTCACATTTGTTGGGAGCATCAAGGTTTGTTGTGAAGAAACTTGCAGCAATTGTATGTGAACTTTTTACTGTGAAGAGGCTTTTTTTTCTTGAAATGGAACAGATTCTTCAATGATGCTCAGCCGTAGAGCTTTATGCTTATAAAAGAGGATGGGATAAGTATCTATTTGTTGCTCAAAGAGCAGACTTGTTGCTGGGATTTTTTTGTCATGCTTTCAGTATATTTAGAAGCAAAAACATCCATGTCAGGATGTCCTTGAGGTTTCATTCTACTGGGTCAGTAGCCAGAGTACTTTGAAGTCATTTTGGTGGCGCTAGTTTTCATATGTAAAGTTCATACTTGTTCAGTGGAGCATCAACTCCAAAATAAAACTCCCGTCCATAAATTACGTCCAGCCTTTGGGGGTCACTTCTCCAGTGCTGTTGCCAGCTACTGCTCTGTTGGATTTGAAACATGTTGCTGTTAACTTTGACACAACAAGGATTTCCCTAGGTATTTTTTTAAGTGCTGCTCTGTGGCATGAAATTCAGTGCAACTGGAAGGATTCTAATTAAATGCTAATAAACCCAATATTCATGATTCTCCTACAATGACTAATGTGAAGGCAAACTTTCTCAGTTAATGCACATCTCTTGAAAATTGGCTAGGGTCACCCAGAGGCATCAGTCACCTTGGGAAGACTGGGGCCTGGTGTACTGTTTTCCTATTACGTGTTTTATGTGAATATGAATAATTAAAACTGGCTGGAAAAAAAAAAGAATAGGCAGTCATACGTAATATGATAGTAATTATTGGAGGCAATTACAGGTTTGATTACTGGTGGTATTCTGTATACTAGAAGCATGTAAGAACAGCAGGAGATAAATATGGTGCCTCCTGCACCCGGGTTACTGAAATTGTAATGTGCCAATGAATTAACTAGCAGAACTCCTGATTTCTTCAAGATTTGTCTCATTAACAAAAATTAATCTATCAGGAAGAGATATTTCAGATACTAGCACCTGCTTACATAATCCTCTTTCCAGATCTGACCTTACTCTAATGAGCCATAGAATAGGCAGGTACAGAGAAGCTGATGGTTGCTTTTAAATCTGCAGCGGTGTCAGTGCTGCCCATCTCTTGGAAAAGACTAATTCCGATGCATTGTAAAGAGGAAAACACATTTTTCCTAAGGGCAGAGTGTTTTGCATGAGTTCCTTATGAATTTCTGCAGGTGCCATCACCTACATCAAAGAAAATAACAATTTTGATGTTTTTACTTCTTTTTCCTTGACATGGAATTTGTTATCATCAACAGCATATTGTTGTTGCTTGGTGAACAGGGCAAAGCTTTATCCAGAAAGAACATTTTGCAGACAGAAAAAAAATGTGCCTAAAGAAGAAATTAAAAATAGTTGATGAAATCAAAAAGGCACGTTTCCAGAAGAAAGGCTCCTCAGATGCTGGATTTGAAAAATGAGAAATGATCTGTTTTGAAATGGGGCAGATACCAGAATGAAAATAAAATCTCTGCAAACAAAAAGTCCCATAAACTACAATAATTTAGGTTCTCTTCTTTCTCTCCTGAAATACTTTTCCACCCAATAAGTTTATTGCGTGATACACCTCCCAGGTATGCAGAAAGGTGATAATCTACTGCTGATGTAGTCCCAGGGTCTGTGTGCTCACAGGTTTTAGCAGTGAAGCCATAGGAATAGGATCCTTAGGGCATACCATACCCTACCAGTGCCGTACCACAGGGACATGGGCAGCAGGATAATCAAAATGGGTTTGCTCTTTATAAATTAAAGAACAAGTTACTTGTTTTCTTCTGCTTCCTTTATTATTTATTTTAATTAGTCATAAGTAATAAATATAAAAAAAAACCAAGAATGCAACTTCATACATTTCTGTGGGAAGCACACTAGAATAGGGAATTAGTGCTTTTATATTTAGGACGTTGGAAAATAAAGAGATGAGGTCAAAGTGTGTCAGTGAGTACATCTTGGTAGGTGAGGTGTTGCCATTGAGAAGTGAGGGTTATTACATTAACTGTAGTAAACCCTTGTGCTTTGCATTCCAAAACAGGCAAACTAAAATTGCAGTCCCACCCATCTAACACCAGGAAGATGGATTTTGGTGAGAGGGAGAGTCATATCCAGGGCAATATGCTGTTCTGGCTATCTGTAGCGAGTACCTTATGTCCACGTGTCCCATTGTTGGTTTGGTTTTAACTCTGTTGCTGGTGCTGTGGGTGTAGGTTCTGTTGTACAATCAGCAGTTTCCAGTTTTCATAACTCCAGGAAAATTTCCCCAAACCGTAGCTAGTGATAGTTTAATGAGCTATATTGGTGCGTGTGCTGTATTGCTTTGAGTTTCAGTGGGAGCATCTAAAAGGTGATTGTGATGGAAAATCGTTCTGTTCTTCTGTCCTGGCTCTTTTTTGTTTGGTATTTCTTTTTTCCATGATGCTACGGTTCATAGTAGGGTGATCTGTACAAAGCTGTTCATTTTTATAACTGGATTTTAAGGCAATTAGTAACCGTTCATTGTTTCACTCAGCTGAGAGCCTTTGACTCAGTTGTCAAAAAATTTCTAGGCTGAACAAGACAACGGCCATCCTCTTCCTGCCTTTGCCAATCTGCACATCGAAGTCCTTGATGAGAACAATCAGAAGCCTTACTTCACAAGGTCTACATACGAGGGCTTCATCCTGGAATCCTCCCCGGTGGGAACGACTGTCTCCGATAACCAGAACCTGACTTCTCCGCTGCAGATCGTGGTGTTGGACAACGATGTCGAGGAGGTATGTTTCTTTTGCTTTTATAGTGCCATCAGGATGTTTCAATTGTTACCATTTTCAGAGTTTTTTTCTTTTGTCTTTTGTTTTATTGAGACAAGACTGTGTTGATCAATGAATAATAAAATAAAAATCTTGTTGTGGCTTCTTTTTTGTTTCTTTTCTTAGTTCAAATTGAAAGTGCGTCCAAGCTACAAAACTAACCTGTGTTTTACTCAGCTCTCCTAAAGACTCTCTTTTCTGAGAGATCCTGAGTGCTTAGTGTGAAGAGGAAAAAAAAACACAGTGCATTTTGTGAGAAGGATGAATCTGCCACACAGTGTGGGAAAATGGGAGAGAGAAGCTCAAAGGGGCAGGAAGTAGGAGTTTGAACAAAGCAGGAAGAGGAGGAGTAGGAGGGCAGGAGGCTGAAAGTTCAGTCCATTCTTTGCTCTGCCCAGATTCTGATACAAACATTGCTCAGAGTAAATGTTGGGCATCTACAAAAGAGTAACCCAGCAGAAATAATACTGTGCCTCTAGAGCTAATGTTTCTTCTGTTCTCACCAAGGCTGTTGCTGTTATGTGTTTTTTTGATAATGTTTCTTATTCCTCTAATTACTGTTGTCTGTCCAGTTGTTCTCTTTGTTCTTTGGTTTCTGTTTTCATGTTCTCTTGTTACCTCCAGATACATAAGGAAAGCTAAATTGTAGGCACGGCTTTTGAATTAATATTTATAGTATATACCAAAACTCTTTTATTAAAGTTCTTAACCTGATAGTCTGAAAACAATCATCTGCTTTTGAAAGTTTTGAAAGCTTCGCTTTTAACATGGGTAAATTCATTATTTTTGAGAAACATGAGAGGCTGTTGTCACTGAAAGATGCTTTCTACATTGCTGTCTGCATTGCAGGGATTTATTGTCCTAAAAAGCTATTTTAAAGCCCAAAGCCATGTAGAGTATAGTCCTCCTATCCGTTACAATATCGCAGTCTTTCATGAAAATCGATTGGAAAATCATCACTGGCTTTCATGAAAATCGATTGGAAGGCGAGTGGAAATGGCTGTGGGATCTTGGTTTCTTTAGGTGCTGGGTAAAATGTATGGAATAAGTGAACGTGGTGGTCACCAGTAGGCAGTGCTGGTGGTTTGTGTTACTTGTGAAATACTCCTGTTCAGCATTGCCTTTGTGAAAAGCAAGGCATCTTTCTTCTTTGGTCAGATTAATGGGATCCTGTAAGTCCAAGTGAACTCCTGTAGGAGCAAGTGTAGGGTCCTGCAGCTGGGGAGGAAGAACCCCAGGCACCAAGAGAGGTTAGGGGTGGACCTGCTGGAAAGCACTTCTGAGGAGAAGGACCTGGGGGTCCTAGTAGACAGTAAACTATCCCTGAGCCAGCAATATGCCCTTGTGGCCAAGGGACCAATGGAATCCTGGGCTGGGTAGGGAAGAGTGTGGCCAGAAGGTGGAGGGAGATCATTCTACCACTCTGTTCTGCACCAGTGAGGCTGCAACTGGAATCCTGCCTCCAGTTCTGGGCTCCCCAGTTCAAGAGAGACAGGGAACTGCTGGAGAGAGTCCAGCGTAGGGCAACAGAAATGATGGAGGGATTGGAGCATCTCCCTGAGGAGGAAAGGCTGAGAGAGCTTGGACTCTTGAGCCTGAGGGGAGACCAAATACAAGAGAAATCTAATTGTATGAGTAAGTGTCCACACTTCTAAGTCCCTTTTAAGCTTCAGATTAGAGGGATTTTCTCAGAAGGCTGCTTTTAGTTTTGCAGTCCTTATGTGTATAAGCACAAAAATATGAGGATATTTTTGGGGTGGTTTTAGCAGAAGGAAATTGCTGTTATTGCTGCAATTATTTTTTCCCATCCACCTCTCATGAAAGTACTAGTGAAACCAGTAGCTTCAGATATACCTTGATTCTGTTTGTTACAGGAATCTGGAATTTTAGGGCATTATTTATACCCACCTTCCAACACACATGACTGCGTATTAACTTTACAAAAATGGAAAAGGGGGGCTATTAAGCAGTTCAGGCTGGAAAACTGGAACCAGGCAACTCTGCCTGTGAGACTGATAGACTTGCACGCTGGATAAGGATGGTTTGAAGCTGGGAACAGAGTTTTTGGCAAGCTGGAGAGCTTGTTGTGAACTGTTTCTGCCTGGGTTGGTACATTGCCAGTTTGGGTGATGGACCGCTGAAAATAGTAGGAAAATCTCTCTTAATCACAATACGCTGCTGGTGTTTCTCTATCTGCAAGTCTGCCAGTGTTCCAGGGACTGAGGTTCTCGCCCTCAAGGCTTTGTAGCTGCAATGACCTTGGAAAATCCTACTATGCATAGAGGGTCTGCAAGGGTAAAATTTGTCACGCCACACGGCTGGTGAGGGAGCAACTGAATCTGCTGTGCTTGAAATAATTGAAAATAACTGTTTTAATTAAAGAGAAGTCAGTGTCCTAGGTCAGACTTAAATTTATGTGTCAGTTTTCCATGCTTGTGGGTTGGGGCTTTTTTTGCACTCTCTCCCATTTCCTAGTAGATGATAGTGTTAACACTAAAGGAATGACAGAAAGACGTTGGACTTCGTTAACCTCCGGAGGTTTTCCAGGCTGTAGTTAATCGTGCTCTGATTAACCTTTCCCTGGCAGTTGCACCACTCTCTCCCCAGAAGATGTCAAAGGCAGATTTGATAATACAAGGTTCTCTGGTGTAACTACGCATCAGAACCTGTACAAGACTGAAGATGAAGATGACTGTGAACTGTTAAATCCTGACTTTGTGCTGACTCTAAATGAATCAGGTAGTTAGTGTAGCACGTGGTATTTGAATGCTCCCCTACTGCAAATATTTAGTTTCAAAAACTTCTGCATGGAGGAGGAAGTTGTCCCTTCAATACAAACTACTTCTTGAGGTTTGTACTGCAATCCCGGCATGTATGTTCCCCACCAAAAAGTGCTTTCTGTTACTGATTTTGCCAGTACAAGTTCAATACCTCAGGTTTTAATGCTCTGAAATTCATCACAGGGCTCCACATTTTATTGTTGTATCTTTTCTGTAGCACATCCCCTCAAGTTCTCTCAATAATTGGCTGTTGAAGGGGTGGTTCATTGATACACTTGTGTTTGCCTGTGATAGAAATTCCAACTTAGGTGTGGCCTGAATATTTGTGGGTTTAACTGCATCACTAATAAATAAAAACCAGTCTGTCCAGTCTGCAGCAGACATTTCAATTGGGAGCAGCTCTGGCGTGGTTTAAATCATCTGCATCCAAAGACAATGGCAAACAAATCTATTACCATTGAGCACAAGATGCTTTGGGCAGCTGATTAGAGTGTGTTAAATACTTCTGTGTCTTGGTACAAATAGACCTGAAGTTTCATATCCACAGGAAATTGCCCTTCAAGGGCCTGCAAGCATTTCCTAGTGGACTTCACATGAGGTTGGTTTACATCATGTTTTTATTTTAGTGAATGACAGGAGACTGTGAATACCTGCTTGTGCTTTTTAGTTTCCAGTACTGGCTAAACACAATGCATTCAGTCTTCTAATTGTCACACCATTTGAGGTTATACTTCATACTAAAATGTCCCTGTCCTCAGATAAATGCATAAAGGAAGCAGTCATCTTAACTGAGTGTCTTAAGAAAAAAAAACCCACCATACTCTGAACTTAAACCTTGTGGGAATTATAATAGAGTCCTGCTATAAACCTTCCAAAAATTAATTTATAGCTGTGACTTTGCAAACAGACCTTTACCTAGAGCAGCACTGATTTAATTAAGTGGTCTGTTTAAATGGCATAAATTAAATTAAGCCACACGAGTACCCAAAGCCCTGAGTAAACCTAAGCTGAGATCAGGAATTTACACAGTGTGCTCTGATGGCTGTTTACGTAAGGCTTCCCAAGCCCCTTCCTTCCTTCCTCTTTTGCTCCCATGGGAGAGCACTACTTTCTTCTGCTCTGGTGGTTGGGGTTGGTGAAAAAGCCCTGCAGTAACCACCTTATGTTGAATCTCTCTTTGGGAAAAAAAACCCAACACACCACCACACCCCAACCCAAACGGAACGAAACCAAGGATTTAACTTGCAGGTTCGAAGCAGCTCACCAACATTTGTTTCCATCGTAGACTACTCAACCACCACGGCCTTTACCGCTTCTGCGTGCGGCCTCAGGATGAATGAACTTGGGGCGTAAGGCAATCTGTGCCGTGCTGGTTAGAACACAAGACTGATGCTGTGTTTATGAGGCATGCCAGCATGTGTTGAGAAGCATTTAACATGTCCCAGCACACCTTCAGAAATGGAGCTGTGCAGTAACCCTGCTGCTTCTGCAAAGGCCCCCAGCCCCCTGCAGCAGCCCTGGGGAGCGGGTCAGGGTGCGGGTCACTTAGTACCACTCTAGGTTCCTCTCCGCATCCTTTTCTACCCGACCAGTTCCTTCTTTTCTGCTTCCTTTGTCTGTGAAGTTGAAGAAGGCAAACTAAGCAGATGGTTGCTCAACACCCGTATTTCCAGAGAACTTGTGGGGTAGTTTTAAAGAATGATTATTTTACCTAAAGTAGCAACCTGAGAGAGCAGAGCAAATAATGGACACAGTAGCTTTTGAACCTAACTACAAATGCAGGTATTTTCAATCGTATATCCAGATAAAGAAAAAGAATGGATTTTTTTTTTTTAAATCAGAAGTACCAAAGCATTTTAAATACCAAAGCCTTTTTCTCTAATATTTGCCTGATCGCTTGTATCTTTCACTGTTGTTATTTGAACGTGTTTTTGCAGCCACTATCCTCTCAAGAGGAGAGTTCTCATAATCCTGCTATCCCTGTATAGCACTTCTGTGACACAAATAGTCACATTACAAAACACTAATTCAGGAAACATTTGTCCCAAATGTAACAACCCATTAATGTCATTATTACAACCAACAAAAAGGGGAAAGACAAAGCAAAAAGGCTGCTTCTCTTTCTTTAGGGTTTATTAAGATAAGGGTTTGGTTTTTATTATCCCTCTGAATCTTTCTGCTTAAGAAGGAAAATAAAAAACATTGAATCACTGCTGTAGCATTGTATGTCTTCCTTTATTGGGGCAGGATGAATAGCTGATGGTTTCTGCCTTCTGAAGCTATTGTTTCTCTCTTTGAGTTCGTTGGAGTCCTCAAGGAAACTTTTGGTATATGTGCCCTGTTTTACACAAACGCTGTTGCTAATTAGTGGAAGCACTGAAGATGCTGACATTTGCTTCTTGCTGGCTCCCAGGCGTGGCTCAGTTGTATGAGGAACAGAAGGCGAGCTTTTCAAAACCTTTTTTTGAAAACTTTTCTGTTTTCTGTGGCCTTTTGAAAACGTTTCTGTTTTCTGTGGGCTTTTCACTCTGGGAGGGCATGGCCCTACGACCTCAGCTGGAAAATGTCTAAAAAGTCTTGGAGCACTTTGTAGTGCCTGTTTCTACAGTCGTGGTTGTGCCTCAGCCCTTGCTTTGTTCCACAACTGGGGAGGCTTTGGCAGTGATGGCAAGAATTCAGAATTAAAGCACTGCTCAGCATCCATCCTGGTTCTCCTAGTAAGTCCTTTGACACCTTTTCCTCCAAAATGGAGTTGATGTAAATGCTGAAGAGCTTTATAATCCTTCTTTTAAAATGTACTGTTAAATATTATTTCAATGAAAAAAGTGTATAAGGATAAAAGCCTATTTGTAGAGTGTCCTGGGCAAAGTCTTCTTAGACCGGCTTACTTCCCCAGTTTTTCAGTAGCTCTGAAAAACTTCTCTTCCTTCTTTCTCTTCCTTGGATTCTGTTGATCTTACTGGTTTTACAACTAAAGCCACCATGAAGACTTCTCAAGAGGCTGTGCTTCAGGTTGTTTCTCTGGTATCCAGCGGTAATGTTAAAGAAGCCAGAAATGCGCTCTAGATGCTGTGTCTCCTTTGTCTGTTCCATCCAAGCTATTGGAGACCACCACGACGTTGTGGGCCAGATGGCCTGGAGGACCATCTCATCAGGCTCTGCAGAACCTGTCTCACACAACTTAGAGAAAAGCAATGAGGTTAGTGCTTTCTTTAGCTCTGCAGGACTGCGAATCTGGGATTTCTCTCAAAGACAGACATGAGCGGAAAAGATTTTCTACTTTCACCCAGGAGTGAGCAGGACAAATGCTGAAAACATCTCTTCAACAAAACAACTGTCTTCTGTGGGTGCTCCGGTGCTGATCATCTGCCACATGAAGAGTGCTGGAAAACCAAGATGTGACATTAAATTATCTTTGTTATCGCTACAGCTTTTTGGAGATAAGCATGTGCTAGCGATCAGGAAGCCTAAGCAGTTCTGATGCTCTTGGAGCTTGTTCTGGCTACCCTGAAGAATTTAACAGCTAAAAACGTTGTTGCCTCTAAAAAGGCCTTGAGGACGTTGAAGAACATACAGAATGCATCACTGTTTGCTCGTTCTTGGCCATATCGTTTAATGTTGGTGTAATCCTTGAGAATTGTGGAAAACTGTTTTAAGAAGAGCTGTAGGCCCACCTGGAAGGACCAGAGCAGCAGAAACATAACGTTATCATCTGCACAGGCTTTCCAACTGCCAGAACTTTTCCAGAGATTTCCAAGCAAGAGAGATTCAAACCCAAGCTGGGTTTAGTAAGAAACCTTTGGAGCACTTTCTGTGTCTCGTTGCATTGCATGTTTGTCTGTAACAACTTCTCCCAAATGTACCCCTTTTGGGATGTTAAGCAGTATCAGGGTTGTGTTTCTTTACTTGTGTTCATTTTGTTTAATGTGTTTTCCTTTGTAGCTTGCAGCAAGTGCCCTTCCCGTAGGTATTTGGTATCGTTTATGAAACTCCTTTTGGTGTTTTTTTTTTCCAGTGTGTGATTTATTTATTTACTTATTTATTTGTGCCTTATGTCCTCCTGGTTATTCTCTGCCCTTTCGGTGTTTCCTTGGGAGTGGGACTGTCACTTGTCTTCTGAAGCCTGCAAAGAGTACATGGGACCAAACTCCTTTAGGGCATAAAGTTATACCATGCCTGTGTTGTGATGGCTTTATGTTAATATAATAATTATATGTCTTTATATAATTATTCTACAAAAAGAATTTCTTGATTGAAAAAGTACCTAATAGTCTGCTTGAAGTATGTAAAAGTGTACCAGGTTTGAACAGCGTGCTTGAAATGGGCCTTGTGGATTGCATGTGCACTCTTGTGTTGATTCTGGTAGATTTCTACTTAAAATTATAATGATAAAGAATTTATCAGAGACAAGATGGTCGATGTGACCCAGTAATGTAGTCAGAAATCATGGAATCATAGAATAATACAGGTTGGAAGAGACCCTTGGGATCATCAAGTCTAACCATCAGCCCCACTCTACACAGTTCTCCCCTACACCAGATCCCCCAACACCACACTCAACCACTCTGAAACACAGTCAGAGATGGGGACTCCACCACCTCTCTGGGCAGCCCATTCCAGGCTCTGACCACTCTTTCTGGGAAGAATTCTTCCCTAATGTCCAGCCTATCCCTACCCTGCTGCAGCTTGCAGCCATTCCCTCTCATTCTATCGCTCATTGCCTCTGAGAAGAGACCAGCACCAACCTCTCTACGCTGTCTTTCAAGCAGTTGTAGAGAGTGAAGAGGTCTCCCCTCAACCTCCTCTTCCTCGAACTAAACAGTCCCAGCTCCCTCAATCGCTTCTCATAAGATTTATGCTCCAGGCCCTTCCCCAGCTCCATGTCCCTCCTCTGCGCTCACTCCAGCCCTTCCAGATCTCTCTTGTATTAAGGTGCCCAGAACTGGACACAAGACTCAAAGTGCTTAGATCCAGTCCCCAAAATAACATAATAATTAAAAAAATAAAAGCATTGGAGATGGTGTTGGCAACGTAGATGGATTGGTTCCCACAGCTGTATTCTCTCACAATATATGCCACATAATTGTTCACAGTTACGTCGAGCAGACATTCTTTGTGCATAAAATGGGATAAAAAATGTAAAAGCATAGCAATGCCAGGAACAAGGAAAGAAAATAAGTTTTGTAGGTCTGACATGCATGGAAGGGAATAGAAATAGGCATTGATCGCTGTAAAGATGATTTAACTTACACATCAGGATAACATTTCTAATACAAGAATAGCTACAGAATAGGATGGATCACTTTGGGAGTGAATGGGAACTCTATCTTTGGTTTTTCTCACTAACAAATGAGGAAAAAAAGTGTCAAAAACGGCATGGCAAGCAAGAACTGTAATAGCTAACCAGGGGGGACGTAAATTAAAATTTTGACCAACTTTGCAGCATCTACAAAGTGAACAATTATTGGCAATTACCTTAGGTAATTTTTCATGGAGAAAGGAGGTTGCTGTTCACATTGCTAGCTGTAAGATGAAGTTTAATTTTACTGAAAGCTGGCAGGGCTGCAACAAAGCTGTAGGCAGCAGGAAACGACTCATTTGGAACATTTTGCTATTTCTTCCCTGTGGCACTCAGCAGCTGAAATCATTTCTCATTTAAATAGTATCATCTTAGCCTTCCAAACTGTGTGCTTTTAGAGCATTTTGAGGTGCTAAAATCCATTTCTCTTTCTCCTTCTGTTGTGCCAATCTGCCCTGGTAGCATCTCATGGGGGTACTTGGTGCATGTGAGAGTTGCCGGCTCCACCGGAGGCGTTGGGGCACTTCCCAGTGCTCTGCTGTCTTTTTAGTAAAGAACAACACGGGCAGGAGGTAACCTTCTAGAAGCAATTGGGATCCAAGTTGAGACAATACTCAGAGAAGAAGAAGATTGTGCTACTTTTTGGATAATTTGCTGAATTCAGCTATTTCTGACCGCCTCGTGTGTCCTGCCCTCAATGGGCTGGGATCTCTACAGTTTAGGTTGGAATGTGGCCGGTAAAAACACTTTGAAAGTTTGGCACTGTGTGGCCACTGGATTTTCTGTGCTGTTTTATTCACAGTACTAGTCCTCTTGCTCCTCGTCCCTGCATGATTTGGGGCAGTTTCCCAGCCTTTTGCGTTTTGCCTGGTCACGTTTGTGTTTCTCTCCCGTGACCTCGCTTTGTGGAACAGAGCTAACCCTGATAACTCATGACCAAGAGCAGCATGTTAAGGCAGGTTCGATGGACCAGCCTACGTACAAGAACGCAGGAATGCTTATTGGAATACTGTAGGCAATAAAAGATAAAATAAAAGTGTAATTTCTTGTTAGATTTAGAGTGAACCTTGCAGCCCAATCACTCGAGTAACTCCATGGCATCTTTAAAGACATGGAGGAAGATGTTGGGGTATTTCATACTGGTCCTCAGTCACGTTTCTGTTGTTTCAAGAGCACAGACGTCCCAGAAAAGGGCCTTAATTTGTGGGGCTTTTGAGAACCACCAGGGCTTATTAAGCTGAAAGACCCTTTTTTGCCAGCTCGGTGCTGGCATCTAGCAGACGGTGGCGTAAGGGCTGAGGGAAGGCAGTGCAGTTTGCAGCTTTGTACCCACCTGCTGAGTTCATGCTGGGCAGAAATGACCTCAGGTTCTGGACTTTAATTAATTTGCTGTATTCCCTGTGAATACAGTAATAACTTCTGACTCTGTCTGGGGTGGAAACATCCTTCCCCTTTCTGTTAACTGAGGTTCTCTTTGCCCCAAAATTAATTATTTCAGTCTTTTTTTTAAAATAATTTCCCCAGGGAACACTTAATTCTTCCTCCCCACACCCTTACTCCAGCCATGCTGGTGGAGAGGATGGGGATGGAAGGGCAGGTTCCTGTTGGGGTTGCTGGGGGTATCTCCTGAGGCATTGCCCACAGCTTTGTGTCGCCCCAGGGTTTTGCAGGCAGCAGCAGGACCGCGGCGCCGCTCTGGGTGCTCTCCCACTTGTAAGTGGAGCCATCCAAGCCTGCAATTGTCTTCCCAGCAGGCTCCCCAGGGATGTCATGAGTAACAGATTTGCAATGCCTTGAGTTTTGGTTGGGTTTTCTTCTGCTTTTTATTTTTCTTAATTGCTTTTACCTTATAAATGCTACTTCCTATTGAAAAATTATACCCCACTTGCTTTACAGCGGTTTTCACCCGGTCAGCTAAAAGCCATAATTCTGCAGTGACGTGTTTTGATTCTTTTTGAGACATAAAGAGAATCTCCCAACAGCATCTATTCACCATATTTGAGTCTCTTCTTTTTTGTTGCATGAGCCCGACTTTTATTTGTTCCATTAGTCAAAGGGGTTGTTTGTTTTTCTTTAATATTGAAGACAAATGATTGAATCTGGTTTCTTATATTTATTGGTAACTTACATTTGGCTTAGAGACTACTGTTATAGTGAAAAAAATCCTTTAAAGCTAACAGATAGAGGTATTTGTTTGGCATTGAGTTTACTTTATAGGCTAAAGCTTATTGAGAATAGCCTTTTTATCAAGAAGATTAGATTTTGAGAACAGCAGTGTTGTTTTTTACTTTCTTTCTGTTCTTTACAGTTTTGTCGATTCAGCTTGTCGGAGTGTTTGTGCTTTCTCCTTGTTTAGGTTTCAACCGAACAAGCACTTGTGTTGAGTAACAGGAAATGAAATGGTGCATATGAGTTTATAATGAAATGCTTTTTCTTTGTTTTGTTTCGGTGTTTTTACTATGGTTTAAAGACCAAGGATCCCCAGCTCCATCTCTTTCTGAACGACTACAACACGTTTTTCACTGTGACTCAGAGTGGCATCACCCGCTACCTCACCCTGCTGCAGCCTGTTGACAGAGAAGTCCAGCAGCTTTACACCTTCTCGGTAAGATAAAGGCACTGGGAGGGCACATCAGGCATTGTCCAGAGGAAGCATTGAAAAACCATGAGTTATGACATCGCTGTAGATGGTTAAAGTGTCATGGAAGGAGAAAACCAGTGAAGGATGAGCAGCAGTAGCCTCCCGTGCTCCTCCGAAATGCCCATGTCTGGTTTGATAGCACCATGTTAGATACCCCTGCCAGCATCATCTCCGTGGTCCTAGGCTTCTGTCCTGCCCCTTGGCACCCTCCCATGACACAGTCTGATTCTCTCTTTCGTACCTAGAGTGGCCTTTGAGGCCACCTTGGCATTTTCTTGCCCTTCAGCTAGGAACGTGACACCTGCAGCGGCTTTTCTGCATTATTCTTGTACAAATGAAAATAGTAGGCTAACATATACCACAGCCAGCAGTATTTAATAAATTAAAAAAGAGAACAAAAAGGTATAAATGGACTTAATACTCCCTTAGGCGTTTTCTGTTCTGTGAGTAAACATCTTAGCAGCCCTAAAGCAGTTTGCAAGTGTGCTGTAGGGAACCCCTGTTGCTCTGCAGGGTTTCCAAGTCACTGCTGCTCTCTTTGCTGTCCTCAGGAGAGCTCAGATTTCCCCCATGAAACAAGGAGGCGTCTAGCTCTTAAAGTCCCACCTTAAAATGCTGTCTCTGAGGTTTAACAGATGTGGCACCGCCCAGGTGAGACCTGCAGTGTCAGAGAGCTGGGGACAGGCTCTGCCCTTCCAGTCATGGACTGCAGCTCAGATCCCAGCCCTGGGACCGGCCCTGGGAAACAGTTTATTCCCTCTCACTGCTCCTGCTGATCTGACACCGTATATTTTAGAGGTGCTGTTTCATTTTGCTTTTGCCCCAAGTGTTGCCCACTGCAGGCTCAAGCTCAGCCGAAGCCTCCTGGAATTTACTCCGAAGTGCAGACAAAAATGAAATGCTGATTAGTACTCCTCATACTTTATTTTCTCATAGTTGGGATTGTGTTAAGAATCCACCATAAAAATACCTTCCTGTTCTGCTTTGTTTCCCCACCCCGCAGATGGCAGCTTCTGATGGTGTACAGGAGAGTGCCCCAGTGACAGTCAATATTGTGGTGATCGATGCCAATGATAATTCCCCAACCTTCTCCAACATATCATACAACGTCAAGATTTATACAGATATGAAGCCTGGGGAAGGTGTTATAAAGGTAATTTTTAGGTCTTTTTAATTACCTTTGGTAACTCAGTCTTTGTTTGCATTAACAATGGTCTTGTTAATACGAACTGGAAATGGGCTGAAAGCAGCTAGAAGTAAAGTCTGTGTATCTCCATCCGCTTCATTACTTACTAATAGCTATTAAATAGCTATTAAATAGTTACTAACACTAAATGATAGACCTCTCTTAGATGTATAGCTGCAGTCCTGCTCTTTCATCTGAAATTTGACAACACCTTTTCATCCGAAAAATCCCAAAAGCAAAAAAAAAAAAATAATTTTCCTGTATCAGCAGGATATTGAAATAAAATATCTGGGAAGAACAGGTAAACAGTTCAGTAGAGTGTCACCAAAACATGTTTTACCCTGTCATAAAACCTTTTGGTTTTTACAGACCAAGAGTCTGGTCTGTAGACCAGAGTCATCTAGGCTTCATGTAGAGCAAACGAGCAAGGAGAAAAGTGTTGAACACAGGCCCAGAGAGAGAAGCAGTTTTAATTAAAGTTTGCGAGTGCTGATTAATGTTCCAGCACAGACTGGAGGTGAATCCTGGTTCTCCTGAAGTTAATGGAAAAAAGCTTTTTTGGGTGGTAATTCTTCTAAGGTCTCGGCTATGCTCCTGAGGGAGTGCTCCCAGTCTAGGTGGATGAGGAGACAAGATGCTGTAAGCAGAGGTCAGCATTCAAGGATGGTAGAAGGCAGTTGGAATATTAGGGAAAAAAAACCCTTATTGATCAGCTAACTTAAGTAATAAAATACCATTTTCTGAAATACAGTTAGATGAAGGCAGTGGTGATTTAACCATATTGAAAGAGCATTCGGCGTCTGTTTTGACATATGCCCGTGCTTGAGCTGTATTGACTTGCTGCATTTGTTACCTTTGTATATTCATTAGTGTTCCTCTTCTCTTTTGGTGAGCCTGGGCTACAAGTGTAAAAGCATCAGTGAGAGCCATGGGGGCATTTTCAGCAAGATCTGAGGGAAAGGTAAAAGTTACAAACATAATTGAGTTCCTCAAAGAACTCAAGAGCTGTGTGTGGGGTTTGACATCAGGAGTGGTCCTGGCAGTAGCTCATAAACTCCTTGCTCCATGTACAACTGTGTGGATTGCGTGAGCACAATCCAGTCACTTGGTGTTTAAGGTACAGAGATACAGAAGGTGCTTAAAAATTGAAACCAAGGTGGGTTTTATTCCAAAAAGAAATGCTCAGGGTTATCCCACAGCCTTTGCTGCGCAGGACGTCAGGCAGAGCAGTGTGCTGTGGATTTAAGGTGTCTGCCTGCCAAGTGCTTCTTCCTCTTAAAGATGCATGTGCCAGGGAGCACAAGGCAGAAGGTGGCACTCAATGGGGATGCAGCAGGTATAGGAAGAACAGCTTAGGTTTGCAGGGTTGGACTCGAGGATGCTCTGAGGTGCCAGCCTTGCATTTCTGCTGCCTGGGCTGAAGCAGAGCAGCTGCTGTGCGTTTCTAACCCAGCTGCAATGCTAAAAGTACTCATGTGTTCAAAGGCAACGTGCTGGCCCGGTTCAGCTGCAGATAATTTTCATCCCTTGGAGGTGTGCAAAGAGCAGGAGTACAAACTCCTCAGTAAATTGTTCCTTCTGGGAAGAAGCATGAGGGCAGCTCTGCAAGGCCATCTGGGTTAGCCTGTGCCGTCAGAATTAGCTCAGCAGATCGTTTCTTGGTGAGCAGGTTCAGGGCCTGAGACACGATGGTGTCCTGCCCTCTCCCATCACAGCAGTTACCTTTTGCCTTCCCACGCTGATGCTCTCTGTAACTGCTTGTCTAAAGAGCATCCATCAGGTCAGTGAGGCTGCAAGGATCAAAAAGCGTGAGAGCAGAAAGGTGAGAAGAGAAGTTTGGGCATCAGTATCATTCAGAAGCATTTGAACTGAGCCTGCTGTGAATCTCGGAGAGGTTCCTGCTAGAAGGACAGCTACAGGCTTGGGGCAGTGTGGCTGGAGCTGCCTGGCAGAAAAGGACCTGAGGGAGTTGGTTGACAAGCAGCTGAACATGAGCCAGCAGTGTGCCCAGGTGGTCAAGGAGGCCAATGGCATCCTGGCTTGCATAAAAAATAGCGTGACCAGCAGAAGTAGGGAGGTGATTGTCCCCCTGTGCTCAGCACTGGTGAGGCCACCCATTGAGTCTTGTGTCCAGTTCTGGGCACCTCAACACAAGAGAGATCTGGAGGGACTGGAGTGAGTGCAGAGGAGGGACACGGAGCTGGGGAAGGGCCTAGAGAATAAACCTTATGAGGAACGACTGAGGGAGCTGGGACTGTTTAGTTTGCAGAAGAGGAGGCTGAGGAGAAACCTCATCACTCTCTGCAACTGCTTGAAAGACAGTGTAGAGAGGTTGGTGCTGGTCTCTTCTCAAGGATAATTTGTGATAGAAGGAGAGGGAATGGCTGCAAGCTGCCGCAAGGTAGGGTTAGGCTGGACATTAGGGAAGAATTCTTCCCAGAAAGAGTGGTCAGACCCTGGAATGGGCTGCCCAGGGAGGGCGTGGAGTCCCCATCCCTGACTGTGTTTCAGAGTGGTTGAGATGTGGTGTTGAGGGATCTGGTGTAGGGGAGAACTGTGTAGAGTGGGGCTGATGGTTGGACTTGATGATCCCAAGAGTCTTCTCCAACCTGAATGATTCTATGATTCTATGACATTGTGAAGCTGTTAATGAGTAGTGGGGAAGTTAGGCCTTAAACTTGCCTTTGCTAAAAATTGAAGTTATTTTGGAAAAGTTGAGAGTTCTGAGAGGGAGGGGTTGGTTGGTTGTTTTTCCCTCCACCAGACTTCTGTCTGCAAAGCCAATCCAGGGTGATTTTCAAACTGAGTTTATAGCCTGGTCAGAGATGGAGGGTAGAAAATTCTGGCTCTTTTGGGAGATGGGCTGTTTTTCAACTAATCTCATATTGCCAGGTGGTGTGAGTTTATAAACAAGCTGAGAAAAGGAAAGCTAAAATCTTAAGATTTCTGTGTACTGGTAGTGCCAGCAAATAGTGATTTCAGGCTGCTGGGGTGTGTGGGAAGGTGCTCACCTTCTTATTTTGCCAGGGCTGCAGGCACCGAGTTATTCATCTAGTGTGATAGGAGTGGGATTTGTCTAGCAGGATGGGTTATTTAGCCCATACTTACAGGTAGCCACTGAGTCTGTGGTGCCTCAAATATCCATGGGTTTCCTTAGACCAGGAAGGTCTAAGAAAAGAGGTCTAAGACCAGGTGCTGCCTGATCACTGTTTGCTTCTGCTTTATAAATCCCTTCTCAAATGGAAAACAGACTCTTTTTTTTTTCATCTCTCCCTTTTTTTAACTGCTAATGCAGTGATTTTGACAATATACTTACTTTGTTCTCCATATGTGGAACAAACTCATCATCTAACCCTGTCTCATCATGGGCTTAAGAGTAATTTAAGGTTCTCTGCTGCAAGGTGACGACAGCTATGATATTTTCCAGGGGAAAATGACCCTGTTCACACATGATTAGTCTGTAAAATCCACTTTCTCTAATCAGAGAAAATAGGTTAGAAGAAGAGGAGTGACTTTAGTGAATCTGCGCAGTCTCACAACCCTTCACACCTAAGTGCTGGCTCCCAGTTCACACTCTACTCGGATTTATTCTCAGAGATGAGCAAGAAAGTTTTTCTGTTATAAAGCCTGTAATCTTTCTACAAGAATGCGAATTCCTGCTGTAGCAGTGTAACTGCTCTCATGCAGCTGCCACTTTGCTTTTATTACCCTGGAGGTAATAAGGGATTAAGAGTTTTTTTTTTTCCTTTTCTGGCTGAGAACAGTTGTGTGAAAATATATCGGCAATCCCAGTTTACACTTGTTTGTTGTCCTGTTTTATGGGACATTGTCTTGATTTTACTCTTAAAAAAAAAAATCCCTGAAAATAACCACAGATAGCAGGGGGGAGGGAAATTTCAAGTGAATTTATTTATTTTTGTTTCAAATGTTTTTGTTCCCCCTGGGTGGTTAGAGCAAGGCATTTCCCCCCTGTCCCTGTTCGCTTTAAGAGAAATGAGCAAACGGGTGGAAAGAAATTTGAGTGCTGTGGAGCTGCTTTCCTCTGGGAGCCCGGGAGTGGTGGTTATTCTGTCTCTCACCTTCCAGCTCTAGATGTTGTTTGGAGCTGTGCCTGGCTCTTCAGGTAGTTTTCAGAAAGTTGGTGGGTATCATGACAGAGGAGCTTGTCCCTTTTATAGCAGTGACCTCCCTCCACTTTGTGAGTGCTCCCTGATGACCTGGGGCAGGGGGATGAAAAAAATAGCTTGGGGAATTTTTTATTTCAGTTGTCTAATCCGACTGTGTGAGGCCTTGATCGAGAAGAATATTTGCTCAGATGAATCAGTGTGGCTGTATATTCCGTCCCTTTCAGCTTGAGAATTTCATACCCAAATTTTCTTTCTGCTTTTATGGGTGTTTCATTGTGCTCCCCGAGAGCCCTAAGAGCCAAGTGGGGAATCTGTCGTTTAAAACAGGTTAATATGCTGTAAATAATAACCATCACTAGAAAGACTCATTGATAATAAACCTATTAAAGCACTTAATTCCATAATTTTATATTTTTATCATTTTGCTATTCTGTTTTTCATGTTTCTATTGGTACTCTTTCTTTTGTGACTCGGGTATTTAAGGGTTGTGCTCATTGATGGTTGGAGTATGCAGCTGTATCGCAGTCATGTTTCACACAGGTCATTTCAATCCACTCCACCTCTTGAGACACCTCTTATTTCTATATACAGGATACACTCTGCAGGGCATGGACAATAGTGAGGAAGAAAATGAGGGTGTTGAGAAGGGACAGAGGAAGGAGGGGACAGAAGGGACAGAAGCATTACCCACCTAAATCTTTCTCTAAATTTGCCTGAAGGTCAAAGACTTCCTTGGCCCATAGAAAGATTTTGTGTCTGTTCTCTTCACGGAAAAAAGTTGTGAACTGGCCATAAAAGTATATGCTGTTCTTACTCTGCTTTAAATTTCTGAAGCCAAAAGGACCTATTTCAATTTGTGCATTTTATTTTTCTACCTAATTTCCTGTTGCAAAGGTGTGATCCGTATTCAAGTGTTCTCTTACAAGAACAATTCAAAAACTCTGTGATTGAAAACGGAAAATAAGGTGTGCACTGGGTTAGATAGTTCCTGGTCACCTTGTGTGAGCTGAAGTGATTCTGCCCAAGATCCCCAGTGCCAGTTAATTTGGAGGTCCTGCCCCAGGCCTGGCCATGCAGAGCACTTCACACATCTCAGCAAAAATGGCTGGTGTGCTGAAGATTGGAAATGAAGGCATGTTATGGTTTGAGAAAGGCCTTTTTGTGGGTTTTTTGTCTTTTGGACCCCATGACCCCTCCCTGCCCAGGAAAGGGGAATCGGGGAACACAAAGAAACACGAGGGCTGAAATGTAAATAGATGGAATAGAACAAGACTAAATAATTAACAATAATACTAAAGAGCCCCTATTAATCCCGATACTGATAGAAAACACACAGGAGCTGTACTCAGCCAGTCCCACCAGCAGAAGCTGTGCTCTCCCAGCAGGGACAGCAAACGTGGGACACTGCGAGTCCAGCGGATTCGGGGGGAAGGGAAGGGCTCAGGGGTCCGGCACCGGGGCGAGGTGTTGTCTGGACCATCACTATCAAGGGAGAGCTGGCTCCGCAGCAGACTTTTCTGATTTATACTGGGTGTGACCTTCATGGTATGAAATAATCCTGTTGGCAGCCTGGGTCAAATGCCCAGACCTTGCTCCTCCTCATCCCTGCTCCTGGCAAGGCTCGAAAACACCGAGACCTTGAACCTCACAGAACCTTGTTGGCTCTAGAGTCTTCTAAAAGTGCAGCTTTCCCCAGCATTAGAAGTTACTGCTGTATCTCTTGACCAAGAAGGCAAAAAGATAAAACATGGTAAAACCGCAGGGAGAAGAGTTTCTGTCACTTCTCTCTTGCTCGCCGTAGTCTCGAGCAGTAATGGTACTTGCAGTTGTACACAAATTTTATTTAGAGCCATTAAATAAATGCCTCCTCTGGGACTTTCTTGCTGCTACATCAAAAGTGAATTCTCAGTGTTGAAGCACTTTGTCTCTTTTGAATAGTTTCTTTCCATTCCCTGCAAATAGGCACATGCGGCCAGCGCCACGTGAGGGTGGTGAAAGCCTGGCCCAGGTTGCCCAGAGAAGCTGTGGCTGCCCCATCCCTGGAGTGATTCAAGGCCAGGCTAGATGGGGCTTGGAGCAACCTGCTCTGGTGGGGTCTGGTGGTCTAGTGCCCAAGGCAGGGGGCTTGGAACTGGGTGATCTTTAAGGTCCCTTCCAACCCAATCCATTTTATGAATCCATGATCCTGCAATCCTGGGCTACAGACACATGCTACGTTGTGTCTTAAGAGACATGGTTGGGTATTTGCAGCATGGCATGTGTGCTCGTGGTTTACAGCTCTTAAACACACAGCTCCTTATAAAACTACAGAGCAATTTAGGGGACATCTTGGCAAAAGTTGTCTCCAAACCCCACTTATGGGGGTTTTATTTATGTGGTTATTTGCAACCCTCTGCCTTCAGTCCATCAGCACATTAATTTCCAACTGCAAAGTAAACATTATTGGCAGAAGGAGAAAACAAAACTGGGTTATGTTTGCATTTCTCCGTGAATGTGCTTATGTGAAAACATAAGGGATAGAGACTTAGTGAAATGTCTGAAGGAAAAAAGTATTTTTTGACCTACTCTATGTTAGTGGTGCCTTTTGCTCAACTTCAAGTTTGCCAAGTTCAGGAATATCATCATCACAATCCTGTTGGCCCCCGACATGTAGAAACTCATTACTGGGTTCTGTATTCTACAGAATGGTCAGTATTCTCCAGACAGAGAATTTCTGGAGAGGGTACAGCAAAGGGCTACAAAGATGATGAGGGACCTAGAACATCTCTCTTGTGAGGAAGGCTGAGAGACTTGGGGCTTTTCAGTCTGGAGAAGAGCAGGCTGAGGGTCATCTGATCGACGCCTATAAATACCTGGTGGGTGTTAGGGGGATGCGGCCAGGCTTCTTCCAGTGGTGCCCAGGGACAGGACAAAAGGGAATGGGCACAAGCCAGAACATAAGAAGTTCCATCTCAACATGAGGAGGAACTTCTTCACTTTGAGGGTGGTAGAGCTTTGGCAGAGGCTGCCCGGAGAGATGGTGGAGTGTCCCTCTCTGGAGACATTCCAAACCAGCCTGGACACATTGCTGTGGAACCTGCTGTGGGTGGCCCAGCTTTGGCCAGGGTTTAGACTAGGTGGTCTCCAGAGGTCCCTTCCAACCCTGTATGATTCTGTGATTCTGTGATACTGCTTTTCCTGGTGAAACTAGTGGCTGAGTTGTACCACTGACCCCGAAAAGGATGAGGAGGGTGTGTAGTTGCCATCTAAGTTCTGTCAGCCCATCATTTCTCACTGATATGCCCCTCCAGAGAGCAACTGGAGTGTTTCCTTGGCACAGTTACACAACATGGGTGTGTACTGGAGGTGGCTCTGGAGGTTGCACTCACTCACCTGGAACACTCCAGGCAAACCAGTGTGACTCACGGTTTCTGCAGTGTTCACTTCAGTCAGGTCAGTACGGGTCAGGCCAACTTTGGTGCACGTTTTGTTGATAAATGTAGGGCTACTGTGAAGGTTGATGATGACTTTATCTGTTTAGGGCAAGGTCAGCAGAAGTGTTGCTGCAGAAAGGTTGCAGGGCAAATGCCGAAGCTCCATTTCCTCCAGGTATAAAGTGAGTCTGAACAAAGCTCATGTAGTGATGAGGAACCTGCCTTTGTAAGCTGTAAGGCCACTGTTGTAAGTCTCCTTTTCCTTCCAAGAAAAACCACTTCTTGCTGCAGCAGAATGTGTGCAAAGCTTTCAATACATTAAATTTTAATGTAGTGAAGCTGATACTGCTGGATGAAGAAATTTCTTAGGAAAGTAAAATAAATCTTGTTTTGTACTTCCTTCTGTATATTTTAGTCTATGTTTCTCAAACCTTGTTAACTATGAAGCTCTATTGGTTTGGAGCAGCTGGAGAGCCATGTATGGATATAGAACCATATATTATGGCAGCTATTTGACATTAATTCTATTCAATTTTATGTTTTATTCCTGGTTTTGCCCCCCAAACATTATTCAAATCACTTACCTTTTCAAGCATTCATTATTTATAAGTTTAATGAACCTTATTAATGTATAAACTTGTGTAGTCAGTTCATTTCCATTTGCTTGTCGTCACATTAAAAGCTGGCCTTGGTCCAAATCCTGTCATTAAATACTTGGGACCATGTATTTTGCATATAAAGCCTCCCTTTTATCTCTTTGCATGCCTTGCTTTTGAAGGTCAGCAGGGAAGGTTATAACGGGGCTTTTCTTAAGTGTGTCATTTTGAGGTTTACTCCTCACGAGGTTAATGAAGCCATTCAGTTGTGTGTAAAACTGTGGAAGGAGCAGATGCAGAAGGAGTTGGGGAGAGCCTGAAGCTCTAAACCCTGAGAGGGTGGAGAAAGTCTGGTTTAGAAGGCTGAGTTGCGGTGTGTTTACTCTCATCATTTCTAGTTAATATATCACAGAATGTCAGGGATTGGAAGGGCCCTTGAAAGATCATCCAGTCCAATCCCCCTGCCGGAGCAGGAACACCTAGAGCAGGTCACACAGGAACGCCTCCAGGTGAGTTCTGAATGTCTCCAGAGAAGGAGACTCCACAACCTCCCTGGGCAACCCCTTCCAGTGTTCAGTCACTCTCACTGTGAAGAAGTTTTTCCTCATATTTCAGTGGAACCTCCTCTGTTCCAGCTTGCACCCATTGCCCCTTGTCCAATCATTGGATGTCACTGAGAAGAACCTGGCTCCATCCCCCTGACACTCACCCTTTACAGATTTATAAACATTAATAACAGTCACCCCTCATTCTCCTCTTCTCCAAGCTAAAGAGACCCAGCTCCCTCAACCTTTCCTCATATGGGAGATGCTCCACTCCCTTCATCATCTTGGTAGCCCTGCCCTGGACTCTCTCCAGCAGTTCCCTTTCCCTGTCCTTCTGGAACTGAGGGGCCCAGAACTGGACACAGTATTCCAGATGGGGTCTCACCACGGTAGAGTAGAGGGGGAGGAGAACCTATCGGTGTTTCCAGACGTCCCATGGATGGAATGTAAAGCCTGTTAGGAAAGGGCAGTCTGCATGGGATGGCTTTCTCCAGAATCTCAAAAGGAAATGTAGAGTGAGGTGGAAATGTTCTCAAGAAAACTACATGGATATTAACATGTTTTTTAAACTTCTAGGAGGAAATGATCTCTGGTGTTTTTGACTGGTATTTGAAGGGTTTGTTCTGTGTTTGATGTATTGTGGGATGTGTCGAAGTGCTATAGGAGGGTGAATTAAGAAGATTTGCTATTTCTAGCACAACAGCAACGAGTCTGGATTGCTGGAAGGAAGCATGACAAATGTAATTTATCTAAGCTGATTTTAAGTTTAAGTTTAAATGCTTCTGTGTTGGAAATTTGCTTTGGATCACCTCTGTGTGAAAGAAGGAGAACACAGATTTATTCAGGAGAGAAATCCCTTAACTACCATGCTTTCCAGTTGATGAGTACTGTGTACAACCAATGCCATGTTACAAATGGTGGGTCCTCCATGTTACAAATGGTGGGTCCTCCTCAGTCCCCAACAGCAGTAATAGCTTGCACTCCTGACAGAGAAGGTAAACCCCATTTCCATCAATACACCTAAAGCACTTACCTTTTAGCATTTCAATTAATTTATTCTGTGTAAGCTGTTGGTGGCTTAGTTCTTGGGGTTTACGTTTTAGGTGTGAAATTTCGTGTGTCACTGAGTCTGTGTGCATAAAGAATTGAGATTGTCCTTTAAAGCAGCTGGATCAGCTCCTGCTCTCAACTTCAAGGGTGCAGTGGGATGAGAAAAGGCTGTCTGGCAGGCAGACGTTAGCTCGCTGTGGTGGCTGGCCCCAGCTGAGATCACATCTGTTGTACAACCAATGCCATGGTACAAATGGTAGGTCCTCCATAAAGTAGCTCAGTCCCCAACAGCAGTAATAGCTTGCACTCCTGACAGAGAAGGTTCTCACTTTAGTTGCCCCGCAGGGAATCATTTCTGAGGCTGGGATGTCTCACCAGGGCAGGAGAGGCTCTGGTGCTGTACCTTCTGATGCCCCTTGCCATGTCCCACCTCAAACGGCTCAGCTGCAGCTGGGAGCAGCAGGAGCTCAGTGTGACATCCTTACCTGTCATTTCTACCCCACCACTGTTGGTACCAGGCAGCTGGGTGCACAGGCAGCCCCACTACCGCCTGCTGCTGCTGTGGCCTCCCCAGTCTACTGCTTGTGCTGCTTTTTGTCATCCCCTGGGCTGTTTGAGGTGATACACAGTCCTGCAAAATCAAGAGCTACCTGAGAAAGCAGCGTGCACATCAGCACGAAGCCCCTGTGGGAAGAAGAAGTTCACTTTAGGTAGTCCAGAGGTTCTTGGGTAGTTTGGTTGTACTTCGGTGACTCGACCCTAAATGTAACAGGGTTCATCCTGGAGAAGAGAAAGCTCCAGGAAGGCCTTAGAGCCCTTTCCAGCCCCTAAAGGGGCTCCAGAAAAGCTGGGGATAAACTTTTTAGCTGGGTCTCTTGCAATAGGACAATGGGCAATGGCTTTAAACTAAAAGAGGGAAGATTTAAATTAGATATAAAGGAGACATTTTTTACACTGAGGGTGGTGAGACACTGGCCCAGGTTGCCCAGAGAGGTAGTAGATGCTCCATCTCTAGAAACATTCCAGGCTAGGTTGGACGGGGCTCTGAGCAACCAGGTCTAGTTGAAGATGTCCCTGCTCATTTCAGAGGAGGTTGGAACTTTATGACCTTCAATGGTCCCTTCCAACCCAAACCCTTCTGTGATTCTGTAACAAAATTCTTTCTGTTTTCTGAACGTGGTGATAATTAAGATGCCGTTTTAATGGCAGTGATACAAGTCCAGCGTTAGGCACTGTGAGCAGTTTGCTGCGGGATTAAATGGTGATGGATGTGGAGTAACATGTTATTCTGTGTATGAGTGAAGGCAGAGGAGAGGTGAAAGGGCTTAGCGGGGACTTGGGGCTCTCAGCCGGCAGGACTGCGGCGTTCATGCTCAGCTCGCTGGTCATTTGCTTTGTGGGCTGGCACTTGCCACTTGGCTAAAAGCAAGCAAATGGTGATGGCTGAGCTGTGTTTTCTGGCCCTGTGTGCAAACGTTTGATGTAGCGTGGCACGCTGCGGAAGTGGGATGAAGATCAGGGGCAAGATAAGAACGCCCTCATTTTGTTACGGCCATCCTTATGATTTGGATGTAAAAGAGTAGGCCTTAAATTCCTGCTTAGAATGAAAATTGTACAGTTATACAGAAGAAACACTACACGGGGGCAGTAACCATGGTGGCAGTAGAGTGGTGGTGCAGAGGTGGCAAAGCACAGAAGTAGGTGCCCGGTTGCCTTTAAGCCATGGCTCTGAGCCTTTGAGGGAAGGTGGTGCCATGTTGCTGTGTGAAGCGGCCCTTGTGCACCCACAGGGTATGCGTGGTGGTGCTCCCTGCCCTTGAGTCCATCATGGGGAGCAGCCGCTGTTTGCCTTCTTCTCGGCCTCCTTGGCATCATGTGCACCCACGCCAGCAACGCAAACCTGGTTCCCCAGTTCCCAGTTCTCCAGAGCAAGGGCTTCTCACGGGAGACCTGGGTAGGAGGGTTTCTGGCACCACCCAGGACAAGAGTGTCAGAGAGGGATGGGAACTTCCAGTAATTAAATGTGATCCTCTTACATTTGCAACACAATAACTGTCTTCTTCCCCCCCTCCCACCTTCTTAGGAAGTGTTATACATTCCAATCCACGGAGAGTGAACTTGGTCTTAATTAGCTTTCTCAATTTGTATCTTAAATTACGTTGCTTGCAATATTAGGAGAGCAGTTTTTCTCTGCTTTGTGATGTTTTTACACCTATGATCCGTCATTGAAATTGTGTCCTGGTAATACAGCAATTAGAAATTACTGCATATGTTACGGGTGTGCAAGTCTCCCCTCTACTACCTCCCCCCCTGCTGATTTGCCTTATGGAAAGCTGTTGAAGTACAACACTGAACCATGCGTGCTGACATTCTGGTTTTGAATTGCAGCTCACCGCTGTAGATGCGGACGAGGGACCCAATGGACAGATAGTATATGAAATTTTGGCTGGGGATCAGGGAGACTTCATCATCAATGACCGAACAGGCCTTATCACCATTGCTCCAGGAGTTGTACTGTCAGTGGGGCGCTCCTATGCTCTCACTGTCAAAGCATCTGATAGTGCTCCTCCTGCACAGAGAAGGTAATTCCTCTTCTAATGAAACTAATTTTGTACCCAGTGCTTAGCAGGGCGTAAGAAGCATGGCGCACCCTTGTGCCTGTAACTCCTCACGGGAATACGATTCAACCTGTTCTTTTTGGGTGTAAGGATCACATTTTGGGCAAGTGTCGTACCAGACTTCTTTCACTTTTTGTTCCTTACTTACATTTTCCTTACAGCACAGAGTTACTGCATTTGCTTGTGATGGCCTATTTTTTTTTTAAAGTTCACGTGTTTGTGCTGTCATTGTGCGTGACCGCTTGTGAAGAGAAATGAAAGTGATGTAAGGAAGAAAGCAAGTGAGAAGGGAGATGCTTTTTTGTTCAGGATACAGCTCGCTGTGATGCGGAAAGGATCAGAAATGGCCTGGTTGCTGAGCTTGGAGACCTTCTCTCTAGGTAGAGGGTGTGCAAGGTCATGTGGACTTGGCATATACTTGCCAAGCTGTGCCCATGATAAGTGGTGCCCTGACTTAAGACCTAAATTCTCGCTGGCAGAATTATTTCTGTTCTCCAGCAGCTGATACAGAAGAGCAGCCTCCAACTTTAGTGTGGTTAGGATAGGGTGCTCTCGTGTTCCAAAAAAATTAAGGTGCCAAATGCCACTTACCTGCTTCTTTTATGTTCTTCATATGTCAGTTATGCAGAAATGTTGGCATGTCATGAAGAGTTGAGGGGGTGCATAAAAGTGGCTCTGGAGTTCTGGGCCCTTGGGGCCTGGTGTTGACAATGTGACAACCTCATTGTCCAAAGAGGATGGCAGAGAGGAACAGTCATCTCCGGCACTTAAATCTCCCACAACCTTTTCTTTTTCCTCAAATGGGGAATGTAAGAGGGAAAGATTACTCAAAAGTGCAATTTCAATCGTTGGCTTTTCTTCAGGACCTGATGTTTCTATCATGTCTCCAAGAAAGCTGTCCATACTGTTCTGCACATATTTTATAATGACATTTTTCTAAGAACTGGAGAATTCAGATTGTTAAATTGTTCATAAAACTAATATCTGGTAATACAGTCTTCTAGTTAAATTTTCTTCTTCGTTCCCTCTGTTGCTTGCTTTTGTGATAACCCACTCAGGGTGGCTGATAGTAGGCTGTTAGTAGTGCTGAGAAGATTGTGGACTGTTATGTGCTTACTTTTGTGTAGTACCAGCAAGGTATTGAAGTGGAGGAGAAAAATCAATCCCCCAAAAAAGAAAAATCAGAACCCCGCTACAACAGTAGCCCCTACAATACAGCTGTGGTTGCTATCAGCTCCTTTTATGTTTGAGAAATAGTTATATTGTCTGAAAATATATACTTGTGGTGTGCTGTGTGTGGGGAGCATGTGCTTCCTCTTCTGAAGATGTCTTTATTGCAATAATCTTCAAAAGTGGAAAAGCTCTCCTTTCTTCTCACTTCTGCTTGTCTTCCCCTTTGATGGAATTATGGCATGTAATTTCCTTCATAGATTTTCATGTGTGTTCAGAAAAACCACTCCATCTCAGCAGTACTCCTGTAGCAGCAGTAGGTGGCCATGAACTGACGTGTTTTTGGGACTCAGAACTGTTTTTTTCTGTGTCTTTGATGGTTAAAAAAGTGAAGGGGAGGGCACTGGACCATCAGCATCTCCTTCTGTGAGACTGGAAACCCAAAAATGAGCTAGTGGTGCTTGAAACTGTCTCCTGCCATCTCACACAGAGAAAAGCCAGGGAGAGCCCATGTGAGCTCCAGCTCAGAGGTCTTTAAAACTGTCGTTTTCATCTCCTTAGTTCCTTCCTTTTGGCTGTGAGGTGGTCAGAACCTCACAGTTGGGGCTGAAAGAACTTTTTGTCCTTCTAAGGCAGAGCTGTCACATTGTGTTAGGTGGTTCACGTCACCTTGGTGGAGGCAGTAACCAGTATTGGGGACAAATAGGAATGGGCTTGGTCTACCCAGCCATTACGTGTCTGCAGGCAGGAAGGTGTGTGCCCTGGAGAATAAACCAATAAATAAGGGACTTAGATGTCATTGCAAATATTAAGCATTTTTTCCCAAATCTGGATTCTGCTGCAGGGCGTACCAAGCTAAGTGGAGCCATGTGGCACTTGGCTGGGGTTCCACAGTCCCCTTGCTTCTGCACAGAGCAAGACCAGTCTGCTAAACCTGGCTCAGGAACTGTAGCACTGTGGCCTTTGTAAGCTCAAATTGAAAATTAAAGGCATCCCCTGTCTCTGTTTTTGCACGGTACGACGTCAAATTCTGGGCAGGCGACTGTGCAGGGAACAAGATACTTTGCTGAGCCTTATGAAATTTTCTATCCACAGCAGGCAGCGTTAATGTAAGTTATTGAGCCGTATTAAGTCAGGTATACCTAATTTTATAGAAAGCATAAAAAGATGAACTCTAGCTTTTTAGAACTGAAGCTACAGAAGCGCACGGTGATGGACGGTTGTTGGAAGGCTCAGTTCTCTCTCCTGGTCCTTCCCCGTGCCAAAGCAGGTTTACCAGCCACTTAACTGGGCTGCGTGTGGCACACAGAAGACAAGGAGGTTAAAATTGCAAAGTGCTCATCAAAACCGGATTGGAAATGAGAAAAAGTAGGTGTTCGGTGTGACGGTGCTTTTAGTTTGCAGGCTACTAGTGCTTTACTTCTGTGACCTTAAGGATTGGAAGGGAATTTGCTTACTAGTGTCATAAAGAGAAACAGTTATTTTCATTTAGAGTTTGACAGACAATAAACCAGCTTGGGTGTTATTAAGAGAGAGCAGGATCAGGGGAAAAAAAAAAGATGCAGAACTCTAAGTCTTTATGAAATATTCAGCAGTGGAAGAAAAATGCACACTGAACTGCAGCCCTTGGGATGTGCATATTGTACAGAGCCAGCAGCTACCCTAGGACAACAGGCAGCCCCTGTGCTCCAGTGATCCTCTCCCTGCTAATCCCTTGTGTCTGTTCTTGAGCATTTGGTGATGGGGTTTATTGTTTTTTTAATTCCATTGATGTAAGTGTGGAACACGGGTTCAGAATCATTAGTAGGTTACGCGGCAGCATTTTAAAATAGACAAGAGTGGAAATAAGGAGGTAATTGACACCAAATGATCAACTTCAGCTGTAGTTGTCTGTCTTCCCCTGATCACACTGGTTTTCTTTCATATCCATTGAGTCAGTCATCTGCAAATTCAGCTTCTTAAATGCTCAAGCACATCGTAGATGGTACAGCTGTTTAACATCTTTGTTGGAGACATGGACAGTGGTATGAGTGCACTCTCAGCAAGTTTGCCAGCAACACCACGCTGTGTGCTGTGGTCGACAGGCTGGAGAGAAGGGATGGGACCTAGACAGGCTGGAGAGATGGGCCTGAGTGAACTCATGAAGTTCAACCAAGCCAAGTGCAAGGTCCTGCATCTGGGTCAAGGCAATCCCAAGCATGAATACAGGTTGGGTGGAGGGTGGCTGGAGAGCAGCCCTGAGGAGAAAGACTTGGGGATGTTAGTGAGCAAGCAGCTCAACATGAACTGACAATGCTCACTGGCAGCCCAGAAAGCCAACCCCATCCTGGGCTGCATCAAAAGGCGTGTGACCAGCAGGGTGAGGGAAGTGACTCTGCCCCTCTACTCTGCTCTGGTGAGCAGGAGTCCTGTGTACAGCTCTGGAGTCCTCTGCAGTGGAAGGACATGGACCTGTTGGAATGGGTCTAGAGGAAACAACAGAGATGATCAGGGGCTGGAGCAACTCTGCTGTGAGGATAAGCTGGAGAAGAGAAGGCTCCGGGGAGACATTATAGCTCCTTCATGTCCCTAAAAGGGGCTACAGGACAGATGGGAAGGGAGTGGAGCAACAGGATAAGGTTTTAAACTGAAAGAGGGGAGATTATTTAGATGAGATCTCAGGAAGAAATTCTTCAGTGTGAGAGTGGTTAGAGCTTGTCCCAGATTGCCCAGAGAAGCTGTGGCTGCCCCATCCCTGGAGGGGTTCAAAGCCAGGCTGGACAGGGCTTTGAGCAACCTGCTCTGGTGGGAGGTGTCCCTGCCCAGGGCAGGGAGGTTGGAACTAGATGGTCTTCAAGGCCTTTTCCAATCCAAACCATTCTATAATTCTAAGGCTTTACCATTCACTGATGCATTTAAGTGCAAGTTATGTACTTACTCATCCTTCTGGATGGGGCAGTCATGGTTCATTATCTCAGAGTACTGGGTGACACAGCCCCTACAAGGTAGCTGTCTGTCATGGTGTTGCAGCCATGGTCTGCCCAGCTACGGTCAGCAGTGTGGTGTTTTAAAACCTGCTGGTGAAGGGTGGTGTGAAGCCCCTGCAACACAGCGGTGACTGTGCTTGGTCAGAATCCTGTGCAGTAACAATATTGATCAGTGGTGTGTCATTTTGGTGTTCCATAGAATAGTCTAGGTTGGAAGGGACCTTTGAGATCATCCAGTCCAACCATCAACCTCCCACTGATAAAACCCATCACTAACCCATGTCTCTAAGCACTAGGGCAACCTGGCTTTTCAATCCCTCCAGGGATGGTGCCTCAACCCCTGCCCTGGGCAGCCCAGTCCAAGCCTTCACAACCCTTTCCCTGTCAAAACTGTTCCTGATCTCCAATCTGAACCTCTCCTGGCACAATTGGAGGTTGTTTCCTCTTGTCCCATGGCCTGTGACTTGGGAGAAGACACCAACCCCCCCTTGCTACCCCCTCCTTTCAGGGAGTTGGAGAGAGCAAGAAGGTCTCTCCTCAGCCTCCTTTTCTCTAGGCTGAACACCCCGAGCTCCCTCAGCCTCTCCTCACAGGACTTGTTCTCCAGACCCCTCATCAGCTGTGTTGCCCTTCTCTGGGCCTGCTCCACCCCCTCCATGTCTTTTTTTTGTGGGAAGGGGCCCCAGACTGGACACAGCCCTTGAGGTGGGGCCTCATCAGTGCCCAGTAGAGGGGAACGATCACCTCCTGACTCGTAGAATCGTAGAATGGTTAGAGCTGGAAGGGACCTTAAAGATCATGGAGTTCCAATCCCCCAGCCCTGGGCAGGGACACCTCCCACCAGAGCAGGTTGCTCCAAGCCCCATCCAGCCTGGCCTTGAACCCCTCCAGGGACGGGGCAAGGGAATCCTACTCCCCACGCTGTTCCTGATGCAGGCAAGGACGCTGTTTAATGAACTGCATCAGTTAACACAGAGGCTGTTGAAGCTGTAAGATATCTGGTAAATTCTGGTAGGAGTCTCAAAAAATACTCTTGAGTTTTCCAGCCCTGCTAGAAAGCAGCTCACTGCGTGGGCAGGTTTTTCTTCTCTCCCCAAGCTCTTCCCTGCTCTCCCCCCTGCAAAAAAAGAAAATTGATTTGGAGCAAATCCTTTATCCTAAAGAGGTTTCTTTCCTGCAGCCCTACAGCCCAAGATTTAGCAGTTTTGTCACAGGGCTTATGCAGAGGACAACTGTGCCTGCAGTGTGACACTTGCTCTCCTCAGGATTTTGTGCTGGGGCATGGGTACTCTTTAACCTACAGGAGAAGAGGCAGATGGGATAACTGAGCAAAGATGCAATAGAAGGGTCCCTTTAAGCCACATTTTAAACCTCTCTTTCAACCTCAGGGAGACTTCTGGATCCTTTTCTGAATTTGGAGCAGTTGAACAGAAAGTGGGTCTACAGTGTGGGCGTTGTGGGGTGTGTGGTGAGAGTCAGTGTTGCCAGCAGAGCCTTCAGCTTGTGAACTGGAGAACAAGTCCTGTGAGGAGAGGCTGAGGGAACAGGGCATGTTTAGTTGGGAGGAGGCTGAGAGGAGACCTCCTTGCCCTCTCCAGCTCCCTGACAGGAGGGTGTAGAGAGGCGGGGGGGGGG